>LBNU01020880.1:184090-215463 GCA_014162995.1 Artemisia annua | reverse complement strand
GGATGATTTGGCTGAGAGAGAACGGCTGATGCAGATGAGTCATATTGCTACTTTACGTGCTGCTGAGAAGTCAAGGGTTATGAAGAAGATGAAGATTGTCGAATAAGGTTGTCTTTTTTTTTTTTTTGTGTTTTATGTGTTTTAATGTTTTTAAGTTGTGTTATGGTCTTTGCTCACCTTTTGGGTGAAAGTATTAGGGTAATATGTAGTGCTATTAGGGTTTGTTAAGTAGTGTATGGTGTGTCTTTTGGGTTTATTTGTAGTAGTGGCAGTATGGAAGTGGTTGTAAGTTATGTTGATAAGGGTGTTAATGTACTGGTATTATAAGCAACATAGTGTAGTATTTGTGTTGTAAAATAATCGTTAATCGTTTTGGTTTGTGTTAGCAAATTCTTTGTTGGTGTGTTAGTAAGTTTTTTAAAAGAGTTCTAGTTAGGTAAGTTTATGTAATACAGTAAACATTTTTTTGGTAAAGTAGATACAAAAAAGTGCAAGTTTTGTGGTAGGTTTCTGATTTTTTTTGTTTTTGTTTTGTTTTTTGTTTTTTTTGTTTTTTTTTAATTGTTGGGATGTACAGATTCATTTTTTCATTGTGTTGATAGATATGGTTTATTATCTGTGTTTGTTTGTTGATAAGTATGAAGAAAAAAAAAGGAAATAAAAGCAAAAAGTGGTCTGACATGGTTATAAAAGTTGTGGTTAGGGTTGCAATATTGTGTAAAACAGCGTGTGTTGGCAATTTGGTGTATGTTTACTGTTCTGCATTGGAAATATAGTCTAATTAGATACTATTGTAGTTTAGTTTCACTAACAGGGTTAGGTAGAGTTTTTTTGTCAATGGTTTGTCTATATAAGTAGTGGATATTTGGGTATGTTTCAGCTGTATCTTGGTGTTTTTGTATAAAATCCTTTAGTGAAAAAAAGAAAAAGCAAAACATGGTTTCTACACCGAATTTCGACGAACTAAAAGCTATATGTGGGTCTGATGAAATCAAAGTCTGTTTTAAGTTTTTGTTTGGGCAAGAGGAAACTTTAAATGAGGGGTTCATTAGAAAGGTTGTTGAATGGTGTGACGGGTTGCATGAGAAGATTTTAAAGTTTGGGGATATGCTTGAAGAGGGTCAGATATTTGCTGTTGTTGATGCGGCAGCGGCAGATGGAATGGAATGCCTAGTTGAAGCTCAGGCGAGAAATGGTGTCATTTTGCAAGCTGCGCTTCACCTGTTGGATGTGCTGCGTGAGGCGCGTGCTGAGAAACGTCGCCATGTGATGATCATGGAAGTCCATGATTAGGTGTACTTATTGCAGCTGTCACTGATGTCAAGCGTGTTGTTAGAAGTTCATGTAGTGTGTGTCGGTTGTCTTGTGTTAGAATGTTTTTCTGTTTATTAGAATAATGTTAATGTCTGTACTCATGTTTGTAAGATATTTAGTTATCAATAATAAAAGTAGTTTGTATGTTTGTTATTTATGTTTTCTACTGCTTTTTTTTTTCTTTTTTTCTTTTTTTCTTTTTTCTTTTTGTAAATTTTGTTTTTCATAAAGAAGAGTTATTACATAAAAAGAAATTTATGGTTAGTGTAAGTATAAGTACATGTAAGAAAACTGTTGTTGCCGATAGGAATATAGTTTTGATGTAGGAAGTCATACACATCATTTGCATTTGAACAGGAAAGTTATAGTTATGACATTGTTACAAAGTACAATACAAAAAACAACATAGACACCTGTTCAGCTGCAAAAGTAGTTTAGCGTAGGTAGTTTGAGTGACCCTACGTTTGAACTTTATTTTTAGTCATACCTATTTACATACAAAGATAGTTCTACAATGTAGTCTAGTAGGCTTTTGTGGTGGTCAAAAGCGGTAGTGACAATTTTCCAACAGACGTTTAAGCTTTCTTTTTTTTGTTATCAGGTGCTTCTTCTGGAAAAAGGGGTCGCTTGATGGTTTTGCGAGCTGCATCGTCTGTCTTGGATCTGGTCTGCATACCTCTGTACGGTGTTGGTGGTGTTGCGATAGCTGGAAGGCAATGGCACAATGTAAGTTAAAGCTGAATATTAAATGCAGTTATTGTTAGTTATTGTACCTGTTTCGGTGCCTGTGGTAGAGATAAGGTCTTGTGGTGATGCAATAATGTTGGTTTCTTCTGTTGCGCCTGCATCTGTTATTAAAAATATATTAAATATAAATTTAGTATCTGGACATGGTTTTGTAAACTTTAATTGGTGAACTGACGTAATTATTTGTAGCTTTGTCTTGTGGTTCTTGGCTGGGAGATGGTTGTACTATGTCCAAATCGGAGCCAGTGGCTGATGTGCCTATGTGTGTGTCAAAAATTACATTAGATGAAATTCGTGATACGAAAATAGTTTTTTAAACTTTGATTTTTTAGTTATGAAACTATTTGTACCTTCATGTTCTGCCTGGTGGGTTGGAGATGTTTGAAGTATGGCTAAACCGGGTGTGGTAGTTGACGTCAATTCATATTCGATGGCATCTGGAATGTTTTCAGTTGTTTTAGATGCTGTCACAAACAATAGTCAAATATGAGAAAAAGTAAAACATATGTGTATTTTTTGTGTTAACTGATATGGGATACTTTTTGTACCTGATGGTCTGTCTCCAATCTGTTTTGGCAAATCTGACTTATCCAATATTTGGTTAAAAACAAAGTCTGGTGGTTTTTGCTTAGAGGTTGTGTTGAAATGAAACTGGAAAATGTGTTTTCTTCCAACAATTGATTCTAATTGTTCTGGAATTTCTTTAGGATTAGGATTCTTAAGCGATTTGACCAATGTGTTACATTTGATACCAACAAAGTCGTCTGCTGTAGGTGTAAAAAATGTAAACATAGCCGTTTCCGTTCCATCTGTTATGTATGCTTTGAAATTGTAGCTACATATACGGAATAACCATATATAAGAATTTTAAATACTGATATAGGTACAATTTCAAAAGGATATGTTTGGAAAGTATAACAGGCCTATGGTTTTCAGTCATATAACATAATTTTAAATATTAAAAATTGTATTTAAATTAGAATGTTACCTGTAGTCTGGAGAGTCTAATAGGCCATGTGTTTTACAGTCAAATGTTCCTCCATTATTTTCAGCTTTGGTGCTACACTCTTTGCATGCTGGGTAGTACCACTCACGCAATGTGTTAATGCCCGTTATGACACCATCACATGTAAAATGGACACCCTGTAAAAAAAATTAGCAAATTTAATTCGTTTATGTTGCAAGGAAAATGTGTTTCAAAAGTTAAGGTAAAATATGATTTTAACTTACAATGTGGCTTTGTGGAGATTCCTTTAACAGCATATTTAATGGTATCCTATTTCTCATTTTTTCTTGTTCTTTGTTTTGGTAAGGATGCCTAACAATATGCAATGGTGGGTTTATGTCAAAGAGTGCTCTGTACCTGTTGCAAAAAAAGATATTTATTGTAGTTAATCATATGAATATATCTACGTTATGTAAAATAAAATTATGACAGATAGTATACTCTGTTCGATATTGTTCCAGTTCTGGAATTCTGGGGTTGATGTAGTAGTACGTTGCCGGTGTAGACTCAAGCTGTAAGTTGTTTCGGTATCTTGAAACACGACAGGAACTTACAGCTATAATCACTGGTTTGTCTAGTGCATCAATCTCTTCTTTTTTAAAACTTTGCGCAAGATCGTCCCAAAGTGTCAGTTCAATGGAATTGCGGCTGTGTTAACAACATATTAGAAAATAGTATATTTTTTTACATAAAGTTGTTAGCTAAAAACTATAAATAACTTATTGATAATACTTACTTTAGATTCTGAATTTCGATTTTGCGGTTTACCATTTGGTTTTTATTTGGATTGCCCCATTTTTGTTTTTCGCCTGAGCTGATGTAGCAACCAATGTAGTCTGCAAAATTGTTATATCCATGTTAGTCTGTGTGTTTACGAATATTTAATAAAGATTGTAGATTGTCAATAGATACCTGTAAGGACTGGGTATTCTGTTCGGTTAGTGTCATTTGGGTCAACCACTTTATACGGAAGCTGATTGTAAGCTACAAAATCAAAATAATGATTTGGGAACCCGTGTGAAGGAATCGACTCAAATTTGGTTAATTTGCTGAATAAAAGGGACGTTGGGTTTTCTAGTGTTTGTTGCCAGTTGTCTGTTGGAACGCAGCCGAATTTCGATATTCGGTATGTTTTCCCAGGTATCAAAATAGATGAAAAATGTTTTTTGTCACTGATGTCTGTGTACCCTTGTATTGCATCTCCCTATTTACACAAATGTAGTTATCATAACCGTTTAAAGCAATACTGGAATGTTTTTTTTTTGATTAAAGTGGTAAATACCTGTTTGTCCAATAAGATTGCACGGTAGCCTTTTTCAGTGACATCTGGTGGGTCTCTAGCCATCCATGACCGGTAGACTTTGGCTTCTATAACTTTGTCTCTATCTCTTGGGCGTAGTTCCCTGATGTATGCTTGCATTATCCTATAAATGTAAAGTTTAAAGGAAAAAAAAAAGTAAAACAGTCACTGTTAGTATTTATTGTAATGAGTAACTAAACTGTTTGTATGGTGTAATATGATGTATCAAATAGAAAAATCAGGATGCATAATAGTAATACAATGTTGACAATATATGTGCATGTATGTTTGTAAAAAAAAATAGACCTTTGTTCAACAAATTTGATTCAAAAAGTCTCTATGAACAATGTTTTTGGTTGTGTTTGGTGGGTGTTCAGTGTCTGGTGTCAAAAGGATTTTCAAACCATACGGTGAGGTAGCTCGTGAGAGTGCAACATATAATTGACCATGACCAAAAACTGAATGTGGAAGGTAGATTCCAATTTTGCTTAAAGATTGCCCTTGACTTTTGTTAATTGTCATGGCATAGCAAACTTTAATTGGAAACTGTTTGCGTTTAAAAATAAAAGGGTAATTTGGGTCTTTATGGGTCAAGGGAATTCTTGGAATATAAACTCTTTCGCCAACTCTTGTGCCTGTAATAATCTCGGCTTCGATGAGTTTTGAGTAAAGGTTTGTAACAATCATTCTTGTGCCATTGCAGAGACCTCCTCCCAGATTCATGTTTCTCATCATCATAATGGGGACACCGATTCTGAGTTTCAGAATATTTGGTGGCAATCCTGGGAATCTGAACGTGTTTAAGTACTCTGGTGGGTATAACATCTCAGTTGCAGCGCCGTCTCTTCCAACAGGTATTGCTTCATCTGAACTTATATACTCTGCCATTTCTCCTTGAACATTCAGTAATATCTTTTCATTGATTGCCTGTGCTGTTTCATTCTTGGGACATACAATTGCTTTTTCTTGCAGAACCTGAGCTGTTGGGTTTCTTAATGTTGGTTCATCGTAAATAAAATCAATGAGTGCTTCAAGGCTGTTGTCGTCGTTCGGTACTAAATACTCATGTGGAATTGTAACCCAAGAAGCATCATGTGGATTCTCTTCATCTGGTTCTCCAAGCTTTCCATCACCTATGTCGAGCAGCCATGAAGAGAAATCACGTACTCTGTTCCTTTCATGCTCGGTAAGTCCCGTTTTAAGAAGCCTCATATTTTCTTTTAACTTAAAAACTTTAAAATGCTTCCACAAATAGGATTTTGCAATTGATGATCCGATTATCTGCATTTTTGTCGCTTTTTTTTTAACCGGCAACGTTTGTCTGAAATCACCACCTAACATAACTGGCTTTCCACCGAATAATGTATCTGGATTATTGAGAAGATCTTTCAGACTTCTATCCAGTGCTTCAAAGCATCGACGGTCGTTCATGGGTGCTTCATCCCATACGATCAAGTCCGTTTCATTAAGTAGTTTTGCAAGAATCGTATTTTTTTTAATCTGACACATTGATTCATCGGTTAGCTCAAGAGGTATTTTAAATCTCGAATGTGCTGTACGGCCAGAAGGCAACAACAAAGAGGCGATTCCAGAAGATGCAACAGCAAGTACGATTTTCCCTTCTGATCTTAGAGTGTTAATAATTGTCTTCCATAGGAAAGTTTTCCCTGTTCCACCGTGACCGTAGACAAACAGAAGTTCTTGTCGCTTGTTGTTGCATGCATCAACAATCAGATTGTAAATATTCCGTTGTTCAGCATTAAGTTTAATGACTGATGTTGCAACTTCTTCTCTCAGTTCTTGACGGTTATAATTTTTTTCTTCCATTAGTAATCTGTTGTCCAGCTGGTCGAGTAGATGCTGTGGAGGCATTGAAAAACCAAATTCTTTCAACGATCTTGAACAGTTGTTCATTATCACCTCTATTTCATAGAGTATGTAGTGTTTGACTTCTGGATCATTTATATGGAGGTTTCTAACACCGCTGGTGAATGATGCCTTTGCTGGAATGTCGTCTTTCATGGATTGCCAATGCCTTTCCCAAAGGCTGAGAGGTTCTGCAACTTCACAATACATGAGAATATGTGCAAACAATGTACGTAATTGGTGTGCTGTTGCAGATATCGACGCCTCTTGCAAGGCTATGTCCCATTCCTTGTCATCATCAAGTAGACCAAGAGCTTGACATGCTGCACGGTATGTTGGTAGCACGATATTGTTGACTGTACGAACTTCAACGAATGATCTACAACCTTTTTGGTGGGCAAGTAGCATCCGGAAATAGAAAAGTTCCCCTGCAGCTGGGTGTACATACACCAATCTTCCGATTGAGTATTTTGTTTTCATTGTTCTACGTTTCCATACCTTGTCATCGTCATACCACACGTATTTAGTAGGGAAGTCTAAATACGTTAGATTGCGGCCGTCTTCAAACATTCTATTGTATGTGAACCATTCTGTCAATGTTGTTAGCTTCCTACCATCATCTGTGACAATTCGGGCCAACGGTTCTGAGTCATGAAAAGTAATCTGCTGCATGTCTTTAAGATGGACTGCGAGTATCTGTACTGGTGGTTCCCTATGGTGTATGGGGAAGTCGAATATGCGCCAGCATGATTCATGCGGACAGAGGAAACGACCGTCAATGAAGTTTTCTATTTCATCAAGCTGTATCTTGGGAGCAGATGATGATGATTCTTGTTGGCCAATCGGTTTTACAATACGTGCTGCAATCCTGTCTGTACCTTTAGAAATATATTTAAATAAATATTTTATCAACATACTCCACCCACAATATTCAACGTTAATGTGCGCATGGAACATTAGGCAAAGCAGACGATTATATGGCACGACGTATGTGTTATCCAGCTTGAACTCTCCTTTTTGTACGTAAGCGCCAGTTCTTCTTCTCTGATAGTGTATATGACCATTTTGATTGAAGTAAGTATTGTCGCTGCATTTTTTCGGATAATTTTTGCTGCAAACACCTTCTTGCATACACGGAGCCTTTGGATTAGTGTTTTCGCATGGACCGTGCATCATCATGTCAGCAACAACTCTATATCCGTATGGATCAGTTACCTTGTCAGGTAACTCGGCTGAAATGAAGTCGTCCACCTCTTCTGGGCTTTTTATTTTGTCGTTACTGTCAATCCATAACAGTGTATGACAATGTGGAAGCCCACGTTTTTGAAACTCAATTGTGTATAAAACTGCATGTTTAAAAATTAGTAAGTAAAAACATAAAGTATGAAGAATATAAATTTACATTTGTCGGTTTACTATTTTAGAAAATTAATATGACCAAATTAGTATATACCTCCGGTACAACGACCAAATAGCTGTTGTTCTTTTAGCACTTCCAAGAAATCTTCGACTTTTTGTTCAAACACACGTGCTATGACGTCAGCCCTGTCTGATGGCATGAGGCCTGGATAATGTTGCATGCGACGCTTAATTTCTGGCCAGTTGACGTTACACGTAAATGTGATAAAAAACTGCGGGTTTCCAAGAACTCGGCATATGGCAAGAGCATCAAGGTAGTGGCTGTACATATACCTTGGACCGCCAGTAAAGCTTGAAGGAAGGATGATTCTTTGGCCAATATCATTTCCGATATGGTCGCCTTTCGACATTGTATCACAGATGCCTGAAAGACATTCAGTTCGTAATTTATTCTGTTTTTTTCGTACAAAATCTAAGCGTTGTTGTTCCAATGTACAGTATACGCATACTACATACTGTTGGAACAACCTCCCACTTCTAAAAAGATGTCCGAACTCACCAACTCGTTCGTGTAACTGGTATTTATAATACATATTCATCGATACCTTCTTCCGCTTTTTTGTTGCATTGACACCTTTTAACGTTAAACCTGTATTGTAACCGGGTTGTCCATAGGCGAAAAGCAGCGGAAACTGGAGAGACATATACGAACTGTGAAGTTTGTTGATTCTTTTTGGCTGTCTATCCTTGTATTCAATAATCATGTCAAAATCTGTTTGACTGTTTGTATCGGGTTGAAACACAATTGCTCCAAGAGTTTCCGAAGAAGGGAGTTGATGCTCACGTGATGCGACAACATTATAAAGTTGTATCTTGAATTCAGGAACGTTTCCTTCTTCACATTTATCTCTTGCTGTTCTAAAAACTTGCACCAACTCATTGTGTTCATCGAGTATTTGTATGAGACTTTGGACAATTTCAGGTTTCAGGTTACTCTTTTCTATTCCACCAAAAGGCTCCATCCTGTTTTTCACTTCATTTTTTGTATCATAGATGTAGAGTTGCATAAATTTCGGGTCCTTTCCACTGTTAGGACAGAGTGTCCCTATCCAGTGGTGAATTTCACCCGAAATTTTGAATACATATGGAGCTCTTCCATCGTTCACTGAATCGTCAATCTGTGCACCAAAAGATGTCATACTAAACATCTGGTTATATGCACGAATGTTGTCCAAGAAATGTTTATCTCTGAACAGCTGTTTCAAATACGGTGGCGGATCTATTTCTTTTCTAAGGTATACTTGACCTCCCGCGCAACATTTGTTGTATCTTAATTTACGTCGATGAGAATGGCTTTTCAACCGCTCTCCATACCAAAAAGTTGCGTTGCAGTATTCACATACACATTGGCAATCACCTAAGTCAATATATAAATTGGATACACCTGTAACGTTAAACGACAGACAATATTACAAAGATGTTTAAACTAAAATAAAGTATAGTTTTTGTTTTAGTCGTTTTTTTAATTATGGTTTGTATACATTTAATTATTTTTAATACCTTCAGTATCACGTGAATTGCCCGCCGTCAATGTCCCTTCACAGTATGCATTCTGTTGATTGCAAAGTTGTTGGCCACCTCCAATCTGGTTACTTCTTTGTTTTTTTGACCGTTGTGCACATCCGCGTTTTCCCTGTGTAGTTGCTGCACTTGAACCTGTGCATTTTCATAGTTCATTTTCATTAAAATAATTTGACAAATGCTTATAGACTTTTTTCAGGGTACATGACATCAAAACTGTTCTTTGTTACCTTTGATGTTCAGAGAAGGTGTGGTGGCTGGACTTGAATAATAAGACCTTTGATGTTCATTTATGTTGGAATCATAAGCTATGCCTTTACCTTTAGGATCATGAACACCTGTACACAAATACAGTGGGTTATACTGAACAACATATATTTGTTGCCAATAAGCGGTTGCCTCTAATTTATTTGTTTACCTTCGTCATAAGCACCTACATTCTGCCATTCCAATTGTCTATTCTGGCTTGTCCCACTTGTGTATGCCGATGGTGATTTCGTACATATATTGTTCATTAACCCTTCTTCTGTTATGTTACTGCTGTTAGGATTTTGAGTATTCATGCATCGCATGCAAATAGTTGTACCTTCCCATGAAAAAATACTATTAGGTCCAACATTTTGACATTTCAAGCATACTGGTTTGCCTCCTTGTGTAAAAAAACCTGCACAACATTTGCTTTAAGTTAGTCATTTTGATTTGGGAGACGGTCGTTGCATTTGGTTCGAAAAGCATAGTAATTAGATTGTTCTAATACCTTGTTTAGCATACGGGAGCACATCTTTAGGCATACATGGCCATTTGTCATAAGGTGTTTGAGTACGGTGTGATTCTTGTGTATGTGAGGAACCTTCATTATATAGAACAGAAGTTGGGCCACAAAAGGTATCATTTCTGTTGTAAGCATCGTTAGCGTATAGCAATCCTACGTTTATAATAGAAACTATTTAGATAAAGCAACATCAAATTCGGCAGTAGGAAAAACTAACAGCCTTACCCTTTTGTTTCTTGTTAGCGTGAAATGCAGGTCCATTAGGTAGAGCAGGTGAATGGTTTTGGCTATCGTGGGTGAAATGGAACCCTTGTTTATACATAACTGCTGGTTCATATTGTTCGAAAGGCTGTTGTTGCTGTAAAGGTAACACGTATTCTTTTGATCCATTAACTACTGTTTTCTGTTTCTTTGTAGCTGTAGATTCTTTCGCGACCCTCCGTCGAGCACATGACGTATTTGACTGATCGGACTGTGTACCACTTTCTGATCCAAACGAACTTGTTTGTTGTATGGGACTCAAGCGAATGGCACATTGATTGTTCGGGTAAGAGTGGTTGTTTTTATTTTGGTTTGTTGATTTTAGTCTAAAATAAGGTGTATCGTTGCTATACATGACCAATGACAGACTCGTAATTAAAAAAAAAAGGTTGCAAAACAAACTTATGTGCATATAAAGTTAGTTGAAATAAATGTTTATGAGCAATATAGTTCAAGAGCATCAGTTTTTTTAATAAATGCATGGTCAAATAATTAGTAGGCATGTGGTGTATAATGATAAAAAAAAAAATGCAAATAGAGGGTAACCAAACAAAGTTGGCACAACTTGTAGGTACCTGGATGAAGAAGAAGTGGTGGATCAAGTGTTGCTGAAGTTTAATACCTGCATGAAAAAAGAGGTCAAGTAAACCAAAGAAGCCCAAAAAAAAAGTGTAAGGAAATGTATACCATGCAAGAAAGACAAAGCAAATGAGCATGAAACCTGTATAGATCAAAGATTCGATGTCTTTTGTTTCTTAGTGATTGTAACAATGGTGAATATTGGTAGATTAAAATGGAGTTTATGTGTTGGTGGTATTTGATTAACCAAGACTAATTCAGTGGGAAGGTTTAAGGTGGTATCAATATGAGCCACATAAGTGTCTTTGCAAGTACATTATCTGTATTTTAACAGGAAAACGGGGTCATTACACCCACATTACGGGGCTACACAGTGACTGCTACAGTTGTCTAACAGCCAACTGTGCTCAAAACGGAACGGAAAAACATGCAACAACCAATAGAAACTGCACGTTTGGGCCACTATCAACAGTGCCATGTACCATTTTTGTACCAAAAGAAATTCACAACCACATACTGGCCCGTTCAACTCCCGTCCACAGTTACTGTGCAAACGCATTTTGGCCCAACCCACGCCTGGGTTTTATATATATTGTATAATTTAGTTAAGTCTTTAATAACCACTTATTTTATATCAGAAATATTACCAATATACCACATCAAATTTACAATTGTCATAATTAGAACATTATTTCAAAGGTTAACGGATAAACAAGTAAAACTATATCATTCATTCCTAAACCTTTTTAAAAGGTCAATAGATAACACGAATATATCATAACAAATTTAGAATTTTGTATTAGTGTGGCATATATTAAAGGTCAATAGATAAACGAGTAAAAGATACTGTATACCGCAAGAAAGTTGAAGTTTAATTTGAACATTGGGAAGAGATCTAGTGAGAAGAGAAAATCAAATGAGAAGAGTGAGAAATATTCATGGCCACATATTTCAAATAAGGAAAAAAGAATTAAGGGGAGATGCATCTACTTTTGTAGGTGCATCTAAAATGTGCAGTTGTGGTTTCTTCTCATCCTTCTCATTTTAGTTTTATTTCTCATTTGATCCTTACTCTTTGAACATTTTCTAAATGTTTATTACCAGATAAACTAGTAATAAATATTTGGGCTAATTACTTAAAAATTCGTAAAATTCGACATTTTTTTCTTTGTGTGTACCAAACATTTTTCTCATTATTCGTACTAAACTTTCAAATTTCGATCATTTTGTATATTTTTTGATTATTCAGCCATGTAAAATGATCATTTTACCTTTTGAAATTTGAAAAAAGTAAGGATAAAATCGTCACAAAATATATACAATAATCAAAATTTGAAAATTCATTACACATAACATAATGAGAAAAGAAAAGTCCAATGGCACAATAACAAAAGTGGCAAGTTAGATAATTTTTTAATTAATTAGCTCTAACTATTATGCGTCTATTAAAGAAAACTTTTTAATTGTATTTCACATTAAACTTGTAACTTAACACCTTTATAAATTGGGAATTGATTGGCACACGCAAAAAATTGATTGGGACACTCAATGTACAAACAGTTAAAGCAGTTTATATTTACAGTACAACTGTTTAATGCACTGTTTGGAGTGTCCCAATCAAATATCAGAGTGTGCAAATCATTTCCCTTATAAATAACACACACAGTACGAGTATATGATACGAACCTTTCATTTATTTTCTGGGTGAAAATCAATCATATAGTAATCGTTTGAGATTTGTTCCAATTTAGTCACTCTAACTTTATTCTGATTATATAAATCACTCAAAATGATAAACTAGATCAAACTTTTCTATCTATATTTAGTAGTGGACAATTAAATTGATACGTCCCAAAAAGAAAACGTGGACTATAATTTTGGAATGGATTGACCGGTTCCGGCCAAAAAAACGGGTAAAAAGAACTCGGGTTTCTAAAACCGGGTTAACCGGTTAGACCCGCCGGTTTTTGAGTGACCCGGGTCAACCCGGTTCTCGAAACCCGACTGGGTTTCGTTTTTTCAAAATTTGCTAACAAAAACCCGGATTGACCCGGTGGTCAAACCGGTTGACCCGATGCCCGATGACTCGACCGGGTCGATTTTGAACCCGGTTTTCAAAACATTATCAAAATATTTACCCGATCTAAATATTAAAATTTCATGTTTACCAAAACACAAGTTTTTAGTGCTTTTAAATAGTTACTCTGCAAACTAACAGGAACAAACACTCACTAACCCATCGTCACTATCATTATCCACCGTCACCACCTGTCAACAAACCGTCACCGATGAAAGACGTACCTCCACCGTACGTGCCACCTCATCACCGTCTTCGCTCCGTCATCACTCAACCTACCAATAACAACACTTTAACTAATTCATCTCATGCTAGGTTAATTAATCCTTATCCTTACATACCTCCACCTCATCAACAACAGCAGCAGCAGTTACCGATGCCGAATCGCAGTATCGAGCTCCCTACGCGCCCTGTGAGTCTTATTTTGTTATATTGTGATTGATTTTATACAAATGTAGTTACTTTAATTGAGTTAATTTGACCTAATTTAAGACAGTTATTAATCACTATATTAGCAGCAGCCCGTAGTAATGTAATAACTTGAGAAATGATAGTTATGCGTTTATTATAAGGATACGGCATTAGGTACTGTTTTATCGATTCTACGCCCGCTAATAGGGGAGTTGAAGAGGAGAGGATGTTATGTAGCATTTGAATTTTGAGCAAGTGACTATGCTGTTAATGCGTTTTCACATACGCAAATAATTTGTTGAATATCCTTTTGGGCGCATTGGATGCTTTAATATATATAGTAGTATTAATTTGTGTCTATGGCGTTGGGAAGAGTAGATTGCACTAAGTCATGGAAATTATGTAAACCAAAGGGCTTGTGTCCCAATGGTTCCCCATGTTGAGAGAAGCTCCCCAACCAATTGGTTGTGGGTTCAAGTCCTGCTTAGGACATGTGAGATAATAATAATAAAAATGTAAATTTATGTAAGTAGACGTATAATTATTAACGGAAGTTTGATTTGGTATTTTCAGTCTGATCACTGGATTGTGTTACTGTGTTTTTACTTTTTAGCTTAAATATCTAATCGTCTAGATTTTAGAAATAAGGTAACCAATCCGTCTAGTTACGGCTAAGTCTTCGGGTGCTTGGTTGCCTACCACTAGAAAGCGTTTTAGGCCATTTGCTACATAAGTAGATTCACGGGCTTAATCTGCTTCTTGAATACTCTTCAATAAGGTGTTAAGGTTCCTAAGCACCTCTAGATATATGATCTTACTTTTGTTTCTAGCTATAACTTTGAGTCTCTAAAGTGGTTGTTGGGTTGGGATGATAACAAGAGCTCGATCATGAGCAGGATGAACTTGTTGAGTTTGAATCTGACCTTGATTCCTATTTTACTTCAAGACTTACCTTCGCTCCAGAATCTCGTGTATTAAACACATTTGATGTTTTTGTGCTTGAATCATTTATCAGTAATCCAGTCTGTATTATTTTCATATACATACCTACCATGTCAGATATAACGTCGGCCCATGTATTGTCTAAGTTTGGGCAAGTATATTACTGTGTATCTCGAAACTAAAAATAGTATGTATGATGTGATAAGTGAAACTTCCTGTAGTGTAGCAATATAATCAAAGAAAAACTTCCTATAGTGAAACTTCCTGAGTTTTTGAAAGCTTGTGCTGAGATCCATGTTTAATGTTGTGTTTTTGATACTTTTTTCATAATCATTGTCATGTAGACCCAAATTCTTAGGCATGAAAGTGACTTTTGATTCGATTGAATATGTGTTCAGTCAAATTCAAACTCGGTTTTATATGTTTACGCTCATGTTTGGCTGGAACATTATTTTAGCAGACGCTGCCCAATACATGTTGCAGGTTTATTTTAATTTTAATATATTTTTTGTTTTTTTTACATTCCCAGGGTATCTTCACATCTGATATAGATTCTTGGAAGTGGAGGCTAACAACACTATTACACAGCAATGATAAACAAGAGCTGATTTCAAGGGAGAAAAAGGACAGACGTGATTATGAACAAATAGCAGAACTGGCAACTAGCATGGGTTTGCATAGGTATTATTATCATCTTAGAGTCTAGGTTTGCCTTCCTTTTTATGTTTTGTTGACTAAGTAACTATTTTGCTATAATTATTGGCAGCCATTTGTATGCCAAAGTGCTTGTTGTTAGCAAGGTTCCATTGCCAAACTACCGTTTTGATCTTGATGATAAACGCCCACAGAGGGAGGTAATTTCATTAAATAAGGCTTGCTCAATTAATCTCACATTCATGTCTTATTATTTAAAGTTCCGCACCATCTGTTTGTTTCTTACTTAGAGGGTGTATGGGATTGCAAGTACTAAGTGCTTATTGGCTTATTTCATTTTCTGAAATAAAAAAGCACTTCTGAAGTGTTTGGATTACTTATGGCTTATTGGCTTATTTGCGTTTATTTGGATGAATTAAGTACTTTTCAACAAGAACATGGGGAGGTGCTTATTTGGAAGTGCTTATAAGCTATAAGCATAAGCCAAAACTATGCAATAGCAAACACCGCCATAACTGTGTTCTTCATCTTTAATTGGACTGACTACTTCAAGATAAGTAGAATAGTAGATATCAGCCTTGGCTGTGATTTGTTTAATTACCTCGTTTAAATAAAATCTATTAAAGCATGTTTCTTGAATATTATTTCTGAAGAAGTCTAGATTTAGCAGTGTCAGTCTGCGCTATATTTATCTAAGCAGTTCTATGTGAATACAAGTTTGTTGAATGCCGATGTTTGTATTTATTATACTAAGAGTATCTAGAATTAGCAGGTGTCTTTACCTCCAGGGTTGCAAAGGAGAGTTGATGCTCATTTAAGGGAATACCAATCTCATAAAGCAAAGTTTATGAATGGTTCTCAAAACAGTTTGTTTTCAAAGACTAGCAGCAATGGTAGCAATGCTGCAGATGAATCACTCTTTGAGCTACCAGAGCTTCCTCCACAGAGCCAGGTTGCGTTGGAGAAAGTCCTTTCGCGAAGGAGTTTGCAATTGCAGAATGAGCAACAAGCATGGCAGGTTCAATACCCTAACTGATTTGACAACTTGATTTAGTTAAGATCTTTCTAGATGCTATTATTTAAGCTTATGAGGAAATGCCAGATTGGTTTTTGGTTCAGTTTTCAGCTCAATTGGACATTAACCTCCCTCATTTTGTTATTATAAGACGCTGATCAGTGCATTTATTTTATCTGAAGCGTTTAATATGTACAAATTTTTTCAAATACTAATATAAAAAATGCTCATTTGTTATAGGATTCTTCAGAAGGTTGGAGGATGATACAGCTCCGTTTAAGCCTCCCTGCTTACAAAGAGAGAGATGCTATATTAAATGCTATTTCACATAATCAGGTATCTCGTGGTATGATATTTTTGTTTTGTCAGATTTCATTTTCATGAACGATTTTTTATACCTTTAAAACATTAACATGAACAAAAATTTAATACTGTTAACGGATATTGAAATAATATACTTTTATTGGCTGTTATAATACGATCTTGATGCTTAGTACTTTTATAGGTTGTTATAATCTCAGGTGAAACTGGTTGTGGTAAGACAACACAGATTCCCCAGTTTATCTTAGAATCAGAGATCGACGCTTTGCGTGGGGCCACATGTAGTATCATATGTACTCAGCCTCGCCGCATATCTGCTATGTCTGTCTCTGAAAGAATTGCTACCGAAAGAGGGGAGAAATTGGGTGAAACTGTAAGTAACTTTACCCTCGAAACCTTTTTCTACATTGATCTTTTAGTTGTATTCTTAAAGCTGTTCATTTGTCTTAAAGGTTGGATATAAAGTTCGATTAGAGGGTATAAAAGGAAGAGATACACGCCTGCTATTCTGCACCACAGGAATTTTGTTGAGAAGATTACTGGTTGATAGGAACTTAAAGGGTGTTACGCATGTTATTGTAGACGAGATTCACGAGCGTGGCATGAACGAAGGTACATAATAATATGATTATGCAAGTTCATGACTCTGGATATTCTTTGCAGGCTTAATAATTATAGGGCTTGCCCCTTTTACAGATTTTCTGCTTATTGTTCTGAAAGAACTACTTCCGCGTCGGCCAGACTTACGGCTTGTTTTGATGAGTGCCACTCTGGATGCAGACCTATTTTCATCCTACTTTGGTGGTGTTCCATTAGTCCAGATTCCGGTAATACCATGGTATATATCAAGGAGGTGGCAAAATGGGTGGGTTGTGGTAAATAGTTAACATGGGTCGGGCTTTCTGTAAGAATCAGACTTTTAGTCCCAACTTATAATAATATAATGTTTTGAATAAAGTAAAAAGGAGATTTTATGCATTAAAAAATTTAGTGAAGGCATGCCCTGTTCAACCCATTTGACCTGTTTCCTTTTAAGATTAATTTAATTTGACCTGTTTGACCAGGTAAAGATGAAACCGAATTAACGCATTCATAAGTGCAAGGGTTAAAAGTGCCACCTCTTGTTCCATTTGCATATTTAGCTCTCATCAACTTTATGCACGAGGCATGACTGAGGCACTCATGAATATAGTTGCTTCACATCCTGTAGGGTTTCACACACCCTGTGCGTACCTATTTTCTTGAAGATGTTTTGGAAAAAACTGGATACAGATTGACCGCAGAAAATCAAATTGACGATTATGGTCAAGATCGAGCATGGAAATCAAATAAGCAATTTATAAAGAAGAGGAAAAGCCAAATTGCCTCAGCTGTTGAGGTGAACAATATTTTAGCATTTCAAAGCATTAAATTCATTAAGTTGCTTGTGTTTCTGATGCTCTTTATTTTCTAAAAATGAAAACAGGAGGCACTTGGATCTGCTGACTTCAAGAACTACAGCCAACAAACACGGGAATCAATGTTCTGTTGGAATCCTGATTGCATGGGTTTTAATTTTATAGAATTCTTGCTATGCAAGATATGTGAAAACGAAAAGCCTGGTTCTGTTCTGGTATTCATGACGGGATGGGATGATATAAGCGCACTAAAAGACAAACTACAAGCTCATTATCTCTTGGGAGATACAGGTCGAGTCTTGTTGCTTGCGTGTCATGGTTCTATGGCCAGCTCAGAGCAGGTAGGTGCTCATTATTAGGGTTAGCTGCACTATTTTGCCACTTGTTAATCCGGTCTTTTACTTTGTACTGTGTTCTACAAACAATGTCAATATGTCACTGTAAGTCCAATAAGACATGATACTTTCTGCGTTCTTGATTGGTAGTTGACATGAAAATTGGTATTTGGAATTTGAAATTATAACTTGAAAGACGTTAAAAGCATCCAACTGATAACACTGTGGTTTATAAAGGGGAAAATGCTTAATAAAGGTAACCAACTTTGATATGATATCTAAAACATCAGACTTTCAAAACTTGTGATTCAAGGTAACCACCTCTTACAAGGTTTTTATCTCAGGTAGTCTGACCCAGTTACTAGTAAAAAACGATGACTTGGCAGTTACGTGTCTGTAAGGTTTGACCATGTTTGGGTTTTAGTGGACGGTCACCTGAAATTCAGCTATCTTGAAATTTAGTTTGTATGGGGTTTGATGGTTTTTTTCTGGCCTAAAATAAGCTGGTCACTTGAAGTACAAATCAGAATAGTGTTGCTTATTGTTTATGCAACTTCTCTGTTTAGAACTTAGAACTTTAAGAAGGGTTTAAGCCATAAAATAGCAATGTACTTTGCTTCATGTCTCACCTTAGTATGTGAACAAAAAAGCGTTCCACTAAATGTTACTACAAACTCTCAAAAAGTGTTCCAATATATGCATACTTTGATGATGTGTCATACCCCAAAATGCGACACAGCACCAAAATGGGCATATATTGGAACACTTTCTGAAAGTTTGTAACTTTTAGTGGAACACTTTATAGTTCACGTACTCAGGTGGAACGTGTAGCAAAGTGCATTGCTATTTTATGGCTTAAACCCGTTTAAGAATTTGATGTATATCATTTGTAATCGGTTAATGTTGACCTAGTAAACATCACAGTTGGCACCTTGTGACTAGTGCTGGGTGGAGTGTGTTCAATTGCCTATTTTGTGGATATTAATTCTATGTATTTCCGCCTCATCTCTTTTCTTATGTGCGATACATACAGAGGTTAATATTCGAAAAGCCAGAAGGTGGGGTTCGGAAGATAGTTTTGGCTACAAATTTGGCTGAAACCAGTATCACAATTGATGATGTGGTTTATGTTATTGACTGTGGAAAGGCCAAAGAGACATCATATGATGCTTTAAACAACACTCCTTGTCTCCTTCCTTCTTGGATATCTAAAGTTTCTGCTAAACAAGTAGGGTTTTTTATTTTATTTTATTTTTTAATTGTGTTTAATTGCTTCTGTGAAAACTGAAGTGATCAATGTAATGTTTTCTTTTGTTATGTTGGGTATTCAGAGGCGAGGACGAGCGGGTCGTGTTCAGCCAGGAGAGTGTTACCATCTATATCCTAGATGTGTCTATGATGCTTTTGCTGATTATCAGTTGCCAGAAATACTAAGGACACCTCTGCAGTCATTATGCCTTCAAATCAAAAGTTTAAAACTTGGAAGCATTTCAGAATTCTTATCTAAGGCTTTACAGTCTCCCGAGTTATTAGCAGTAATCATCAACCTCATATTTCAAATGAGAAATACTTTTCTTGATATATCACATAACTGTGTGATTATTGCTCATTCATAGGTTCAAAACGCTATCGAGTATCTCAAGACCATTGGTGCTTTAGATGAGAGTGAAAACTTGACTGTATTGGGTATGCTGATTTTTATTTACTCCATTTTGATATTAGTTGTGATTATACTTCATGGTAATTATATTTTCTACATGAACCTTTGACAGGTCGTTATTTAACAATGCTTCCGATGGAGCCAAAGCTTGGAAAAATGCTTATACTTGGTGCAATCCTTAATTGCCTAAACCCGATACTCACAGTTGCTGCTGGTCTTAGTGTCAGAGATCCTTTTTTGGCACCTTTAGACAAAAAGGATGTAAGAAGTTTTATTTGAACATTCTTATTATTCCTTTTTTTTTTTTTTTTTTTTCCCTTTGAAAGTAAGAGGTGCCGTGGCTTGATTTATTGACAGTTCTTATTATTTTTACAGTTGGCAGAGGCAGCCAAAGCACAATATTCTCGTGATTACAGTGACCATCTTGCCCTTGTCAGGGCATATGAGGGTTGGAAAGTTGCTGAATATGAGCTTACTGGATACGAATATTGTTGGAAAAATTTTCTATCTGCACAATCGATGAAAGCTATTGATTCTCTGCGTAAGGAATTTCAGTCGTTGCTATTGGAGACTGGTCTTATTGATAACAATATAGCCACTTACAACACTTGGAGTTATGATGAAAATCTAATTCGGGCAGTTATCTGCTATGGATTGTATCCAGGAATTTGCTCTGTTGTGGTAAATTTCGTTATTTGTTTATTTTAACTGATATTACTTTATTAGGTTTAAATTTACCAACACTAATATACTTCCAGCATAATGAAAAGTCGTTTTCGCTGAAAACTATGGAGGATGGTAAAGTGCATCTACACTCTGTAAGTTTCTCTTTCTATTTTTTGTTTATTATTTTAAGTTTGTTAGTTTTTTGTTTTTGTTTTTTTATCTAAGTGCAGTCAAACATTTGCATTTGGACTTTTAATAAGCGTTTTGTTTCCTTTTCTTATTGCTGCTATAGAACTCGGTCAATGCACGTGATTCTAAAATTCCATACCCATGGCTGGTCTTCAATGAAAAGATCAAAGTCAACTCCATTTTTCTTCGGGATTCAACAGCTGTGTCAGATTCAGTGCTGCTCCTATTTGGTGGAACCATTTTGAAAGGCGACATTGTGAGTTCATTTCCGCCTTATGTTTATGCTTTATATGAATCTATTAGATGTGACAATTTCTACCCGTTTTCTTATGCATGGGCCGGTTTGGGCTGTATTTTAAGGGGAATGGGTCAAATGGAGTTCACCCAGTCTTGCTTTAATGCATAGAAGATCCTAAATTGTTTTAATCCAAAAATGTACAAGTTCTTTACACTCTATAAATGATATCGTTTTCGTAATAACAATCAATGCACTTGGTATTCATCAAAAGGTACACTCTAAAATTGAACAAAAAAAGAGTTTCAGGTCAACCCGGCCCAACTTTAAGTGAAGACTGACATGTTGACCTGTTACATAACCAGCATGGCACGCCTATCATGCCACCTCTAGAATTCTTCTATAAATCAGTGTGTATGTGTTTCTTATATAAAACAGGAGGGGCACTTGAAAATGTTAGGAGGATATTTGGAGTTCTTTATGGAGCCTGCAATATCAGAGATGTATCAGAGCTTAAGACGAGAGCTTGATGAGTTATTTCAGTGTAAAGTACGCACTTCTTTGCTCTCAATATCATTGTTTCACTTCTAGTTTCTAGTGATATATTCACACTCCTAAAGCATAAAATTATAGGGAAGGCGAGTATATATAATAGGGTGTTTATATAGTCCAACAACTCTTAAGAATATGAACTAGTAAATATAAGGATAACAGATGCACAAAACTACAAGGTGTTTGTAAAGCCCATAAAGTTATAGAACTTGAAATATTAGTACCCAATAGAATGGTTTTTTTTTTTTTNATTAGTAGGGAAATTTGCATTTCTGTGACTCAAGATGACATTTATTTCCAATGTGACTCAACTTTGTGGCATATTGCAAAATCTAGGACTAAAAATTTGGAACTGACGAAAATCTAGTTACTTTTACATGTGAATTATCACTTGTGCCCTAGGCTGTAAAAACACTCTATTTCATGCAAATTACACAACCATTGTCTTTTGATTTCACATATATGTAAAATTATTAAGTTTTTCATCAAACAAATTACACCAATAAATGTATTTTTTTATGCTCTTTAATTTGATGTCCATTTTGTTATGTTTCATTAAAGTTTTTTTTTACAATTGTTTCGCAAAATATCGTAATATGTTCGTAATGAAAGATTTTTCATTTCTATTAGCATAAAAAAAGTTATAACTTAAAAAACAAAAAAAATCACACATTGCGAATTAATTGCGAAGTATTACGACGTATTACGAAATTCTACGACATTATGAAGTATTACGAAATTAATAAATGTTCTTCTAACAAAACTTTTCTCTTTCCTAATTTATGTCCCAAGTAGAGTTCTCTATGCTACTTTTTCCCTCTCCTGAACACAATTTCTTAATTAATAAATATTTCCTATACTCATATTTTTCTCAATTTTATCATACAAATTTATTACAAAGTTACAAATTTATTGTGAAATTCAGCTATGAATTTTTTTATTTTTTATTTTTTTTTTATTATTTTTTTTTTATATATATATTTTTAAAAAACATCTACATACTTAATAAAATAAATACAAAGTAATACTCCGTATATAAAGTTATTAAACAATCTATATCAAAAAATTTACAATTTAACATCTTTCATTTGAGATCAATTTTGCTCCATATATAAATTTTTAAAAATTTTCGATTCTTAACTTTTAATGTTTATAAAAATCATTTCGTAATAAATTTCAGTTGCTATGCATACGATACTAAGAAGAATAGAACTGGAAATAAAGGGTTGACAATGGTGTAAGAATGTGTAAGAGTTGTCTTGTATCTGAGGAGAGGGTAGTTTTGGCATTTAGAAAAAAGAAGTCCTAGATTTGGAAAGAGCCTCATAAAGAGAGTCAAATTGGAAACAAGTGGCATCTTGAGCCATAGAAATGCAAATTTCCCTATTAGTACCCGATAGTCGGTTTGGGACTTTGAGTAATTTTTAAAAATGGGTTCCGGGTGATACAAGTCATTAAAAATGTGGGTCAAAACATTACAAGTTCAAATGTACAATAATAATCTAAATCTTAGATTAATAAAGGAGGTTTTTGGGTAAAGGGGATTACCCCGGTAAAATATATAATCACTGAAAAAAGTTAAGTACAATGGTATGTGGCTGAATTACCACATAAACCTCAAGCAAACGCTGAGATTGCCACATAGTAAAAATAGATCTTGGACTAGTCTTAACTCGTTAGCTCGTTCCCATTTTAGCTAAAATATTAAATGACCTTTTTGAAACACAACTCAACTCCATAAGTTAGAAGACAGTTTTCATTCTTATTTATTTATTTATTTATTTATTTATTTATTGTAGATTTGTCTTTAAATTGAATATTCAACTTTTTTGCATCAGCTACTGAACCCCAGAATGAACTTACATGCCCACCATGAGCTTTTATCTGCCATGCGCTTACTGCTTCCGGAAGACAAATGTAACGGGAAATTTGTATTCAACCGTCAAGTACTACACAATAGTTTACAAAAACCTCATATAGCTTTAGTACAACCACCATTAGTTTCCAGAGAAAGTGGTCCGGGTGGCGACAATCCCAAAAGTCAACTCCAAACATTACTTACAAGAGCCGGTCACATCGCCCCGTACTACCGGACTAACCAATTACCAGACAAACAGTTTAGGTCCATTTGTGAATTTAATGGGATGCAAATTGAGGGCAACCCATGCCAAAACAAGAAACAAGCAGAAAAGGATGCTGCAGCCATGGCTTTAGAGCGTCTCATGGGTGGTAATCATGCAGGCCGTGATTTTGTGGGTGATATGTCAATGATGCTCAAGAAAAGCAAGAAAACCCATAACTAGGCTAAATATGAAGATACTTCTAAAAGTTATTGATTTCATCCTTAAAATTCAGGGAAGTGTTCATGATTTTAACTTTTTGGGCCTTGTTAGCTGCTCATTGGAGATTGAATGGCTGTGATATGAAATTTTGATCATCTTGAAGCAACTGCATGAAAACCTGTAGCTGATAATCCCTGATATTTAAGGATGAGTGCTTTGTTAGAAACATATAAGATAGATGCTTGTTGTATATAATATAAGGTAGTGTTTTTACTTTTTAGATAATAGTTGTGAACCTTATGAGTTTTGGGTTCTCAGTTTTGATAGTCATTGATAAAAGACATTTCAATTCAGCAAAATCATTTTTAGTTATTTGTTTCTCCTTCCAATTTTGAAAGCCTGCCTGCCTGCATACTGGGTATAAACATATATAAAACCAAGTGAATTGGTTATCAACTGGTTTATAGTTGATCCAATACTGATTTAGTTATTCGCTTTTGTCAACCAGACTTACATTCCACAACTGATTTTTTGCGAAATTTGCAAAGAGGCTCTTTTGCAGCAATCACTGGATAGCAATCTTAAAACGATACAGCATGTGACTATGGCGCGTCTCTTAGGCACCCGTAAACTTGACTAATGTTGCATTTTCTAAGCAACCATAACATTTCTAATATCAATACAACATCTAGATATCATAATCGCAGTTCTATTGCTAAGCAAGTGGCTAAACATAAGCATAAACAAACTAATCATAATAGTTACTATTAAATGTGATACTAAACTAAGCCAAGCTATCTTGAAATGATGCACCATGTGATTAAACTAAGACAAATAAATGTATAGCAAACGAGCCACTGAAATAACACTTGTCATGTTCCACCTTAAATAACCCTAAATAATGTGGCGAGTACATGAAATACTCGGTAATTATTTTGAACTCTTAGTAGATACAAGTTTGACGTTAAAGTTAAAGTAGAACGGTTAATGGGTGAGAGTGTTGTGAAACATGTTGATGTTTCCATTGGACTGGCAGGTTATGTTCAATATGACTATATGAGGTTTTGTAATCAACAAAAAAATCATATAAGAAAATTAATTGTCATAGATTAGAATATAAATTCATACGCTTAGAAAGCGATTGTGAATTGGTGTTCTACTTTGCAATAAATTCATTTCTTTTTCATGATTTTGTTACTTCATTTTATCCTTTCTGTGGTTGCTAATGGGTAATTTTGGATGATCTGTTACTACCTGCAGAATATATATTATGTTGGCATATCTTTGTTTTTATTTAACCACCATGTGAACTTATATTGTTGCAAATTGCAATGACATAAAAACCCCACATTGTGTTGCTTCATAAGTGATTGATTTCAAGAAAGAAAAAAAATACACTCATCTACAGCAAGTATGGGTTCTTCCCCTTTGAGTATCAAAATCTTGTAGCATTATCACATGCATCTTATCGTCTCAAGGACACATGAACAACATGCAATAAAAAGCGAGGGGTCTATGTTCATCATCCAGATAGCTATAGTGACAGTTTTACTAATACATCATAAGAAGTCATACACAGGGACAGAACTAGGGGGTGCCCCGCGGTGTCACGGGACCCCGATGAAATATTGCTTCGTAGTGTTAATTTTCGTAAAAAAAAATCCCACATTCTCCTAAAAAAATCCACATTCGTAGTTCACTGATATGCAAGTAAAATTTAATTTGTTGTTAAAGTCAATTTAATTTAATCAGAAAAAATTGTGTGCCCGATCCCTTTTGTTCTGGTATTGTCACTGGTCATACATATGCGATATGGATACTTTTTCACATTAATATTTACCAGTTCTTAAAAACCATAATCTTAAAATGTTTTGGGGTAAAATACACCATGCCACTGCCAGACAAAATGACTAACAGACTCAAATCTACATTATTTATGGTGGTCAATTTGGACTACTTTTGAATGAAAGATGAGAGCCATGAACTCTCATTTTCTCAAACCCTCACATACTAAGACATATTACCGGAGAAACAAAAGTAGAATAGTACTTTTGTTTTGTTAACTTTGGGGACACAGTTTGAGTTAAAAAAGAGTAATTTAAGTGTTGATGATTCTTTGACAAAATGGGTATCGAGGTTTTATTGGGCCATTATGAATACCAGACGAGTACCTGTGAACAACAACGGAATTTTTTAGCGGCAGAAGTTTCCAGCCGTGTACATTATATGATTGAATACTTTCCGAGATTATAATGATTGAATAGTTTCCGCTAATAGGTACATAATTAAGTTTCCAGCCGTGTTTTATTTTTTTTAAATAGATTCAGTTTTCACTTTTCACTTTTAAAAAAACTTGGTTTTCGATTATAGATAGTATATATGAGGTGAGATCTATGCAAAACAAATATCATTTAAAAAACAAATAAGCCAATCTCAACCATCCATCCACCTTTCATCTAATGGCTAAGATCAAATCAAAAAATAACAAAGGGAGGGCAAAATTGACATTTTAGCTCATTTAATATAAAACCCACTTTCCACCTTTTTTTTAAAAACAACATATTTTGCAAACGGTAAATCTTCAAGCTACGAAAAATATACCATTGCGACAATAAAAAAATTATCTTTCTATAGATATGCATTGTTATATACTTTCGACGAACCTTTTTTTCAAAATTCCGTCCAGAAAAATCCCACGAGATTCGTAAAAAATCCCATGGGATTCGTAAGAACACAATTTTTTTTTTTCAAAATTTCCGTCCAGAAAAATCCCACGGGATTCGTAAAAATCCATTGGAATTCGTAAAAATCCCATGGATGCGTAAAAATCCGTGGGATTCGTAAAAGAACGTTTTTGTTTTTTCAAAATTTCCGTCCAGAAATCCTAACGGGATTCGTAAAGAATCCCACAAGATTCGTAAAAAGATGATTTTTTTTTTTTTTTTTTTTTCAAAATTTCCGTCAGAAAAATCCATGGGAAATTCGTAAAATCCATGAGGATTCGTAAAAAGATGTTTTTTTTTTTTTTCAAAATATTCCGTCCAGAAAAACCCCACGGGATTTTGTAAAGAAATGCCACATTAATTCGTAAAAAGACGATAAATCACAAGGATTCAGTATGAATCCCATGGGATTCTTTGGTGGCATCCCATGGGATTTAATTGTGAATTCCCATGGGAAGTTCTGTATGAAATCACAAGGGAGGAATTTTTTTTTTTTTTTTTTTTTTTTTTGAATTGCAGTGACATTACATTAATCCAATCATCTCACATTACATTACTATCGAGGAAGTCAAACTTATACCCAATAATATTAAATATCAAACTTCTTTTAGACATTTTATTTTATAAAAACATATATCTACTACGTTATAAAGTATTTGAAACATGTTAAATAAAAAAAGTTTAAAATGAAAAACATTTGCATTCGTCGTCGCCGCATTCCGCATTATAGTAGTTTTATAAAATATAGCTACATAGCTCTTTTCAATTTGAAAGTTAGAGATCTCTTGATTTAAAAATATATATATATTAAAAAAAAAGAAAAAAAAAAAAAAAAAAAATCTTGTCACCCCACGTGACTAACCAAATATAAAGTCAAAAAGATTGTACCACTACCTCAAAATTTAAATATAAAAAAGGAAACGAAAGTAGCAAAAGGCTGGTGCTACTTTATACGCTTCTTCTTCTTCATTTTTTTATTTTAGCAACATTCTCTCCTATATGCTTCTTCTTCATTTCACTTTTCTCCATGGATGAAAAACATAAAACAAAGACCAGGCATCACGAGAGCATAAATAAAATTTATACACAACAAAGGATGCCCCCTGTTTGTGATGACGGTGGTGGTGATGCGGTGGATCAAAAGGTTACCGATGAGATTCCGGTGACGGTGGTGGTGTTGACGGAGGAGTAAATCTGATGGTAAAATTGGGGATCTGAGAGAATTGGGGATGTGAGAGAGATGAGTGTGAGTGTGTGTACAATGTCTGTTTTGGGGGTTAGCTAAAAAGTATGGAATGACTAAAATGACCCTCAGTATATTTGTGTATTTTAATCTAAACCATTGGATAGAAGAAGGATGGATGGTTGAGATCTTGTTATTTGTTCTTTAGATAAATGTTGTTTCGTATTGAACTTTTCTCTAGTATATATATATATGTCAAGAACCTAGTGGTTCTATATTTAAGAATTTGGCAACCCCTAACTCATCGATATCACCTTCATCCGGAAATGATATCTATATTTATGACTTCAAGTTTTTAAACAAACAACTATATTCGGAATCAAACTATTTCTCTATTTCGATTATCATGTACCAAACGCACCAATCATATGCATACTCACTTTATAGTAATTCTCACCATCGAACCAAAAGTTTTTATAACTACATGCACTTTTCTTCTGAATTTACAATGACAACTCATGATTACCAAATATGTCAAAATGAGTCAGGCATGTAAGAAAATTTGACTCGATCCTTGCTGACTACTTTTGGACCACCACTACCCTTTTTCTACTCTTTAAACAATCTTTTACTTTGTAGATAGGCCGGGTGTAACGGTCATCCGACTATTAGTTCTACTTCAATGTTACATCAGTTTTTAAACACAACACCTTATCATCACTTTTAGAGCTGTAATGGTCACTACCTAACTAAACACATAAAAATACTCCACTGTATACAAAAGTACCTCACAATAAACCCTATACACACTTACAAAAATAAATAAATGAATAATAATAAATAAAAAATAATAATAAAAAATGTATGTTTTGTTAGATGGTGCAGACCACCGAACCAACACAAAAACCTCCCCTTCGCGCGCCAACCTTATACCTCCATCATGGGGGACCACGTGTGAAGGTGGTTTCGCGTGTGAAGGGTGCCACAATAACGGCTGATCTTTGACTAGGAGTAATGGTGGGTGATCCACCAACACCACCATGAGTGATCCCCATTGCCCCTCCCTCTTCACGCATAGTCTCCGGTTTTTGACAATGGTTTGGTGGTGTACCACCAAACGTTTGCACTCTTTTATCATATTAATTTAATTTGATATTTCCTATGTGTATGAATAGTAAGATAAGTAGAAAAAAGATTCAGAAAAATATATAAATTTTTAAATATTTTTATAAGTATAGGTTTGATGATTGGTGTATCAATGAATAATGAACTATGTATTGTATACTGAATAATCATTATTCAATTATTTATGTTATGATGATCGCTAATGATCACATTTGTTAATGATTCATTTTTTATAATGATTAAGGCGTGAGTCTTTTGATATAGACGACTTCTTTTTTATCATGCAGAAAAGAAACTTCATTCACTTTAATTGTTAAGAAAAGTGTTGATTAATAACTGTTAGAAATTGGGTTTGTGTCAAATCACTTTTGAATCGAAGTATTTTGACCATATATATTATAGGTATCACGAAATTATTAATTGGATAATTTAGACAAAGCAAGATACGTAAAAAGTTGTTATTTATGTTATGTTTGATGAGATCGAAAACTGTTATAATAACTAAAACAAAAGTTAGTTAAATTCGATTAAAACGTTAGCGAGAGGAGTCACAACCGTAAAAGTTGTGTCTTTGGTGAGAAAATTTGATTGAGGAAGAAAAAGGTAACACCTAAATCTTATAATTGTTTAGGTTTTGTTGCATTGCTTTAAACCGCGTGGTGGGGCGGCTCCCCCTCGATCCCCGCCTGCTCTTTTGGTAGGGAAACGGGGCTCTTCCCTTGGACGCTGAAAGGGGCATGACTCCCTTAACACCGCTTTTAGCTGTTGAGACATCAAAGTAGCTATAATAAGTATGCACTCAGCATGACTTGTTTATAAGCTAAACTTGATTATGCCATATAATTTCTAGTAAATCAAAAATATCATAAAATAGATGATACCATTCAAATCACCAACAATAAAGGGGTGTTTGTTTAAAAAAAAAAAAAAAAAACCCCTCTTGTTGCCTCTTATCTCCGACTCGGTAAGAGGTGGTAACAGGTTAGGGTGTTTGTTTTTTTATTTCCAATAAGATGTGGTTAGATGTATTAGGTTTTACTCATTAAGAGCTGGATGAAGTATTTTATTGCCTCAAAATGACTTATACTTTTGTTTCTATTTATGTTTATGTTTTTTATTTTTTATTTTTTTTAATTATATTTATATATTTTTTTTCTTTTTCCTAATTATATATAGACATACTTTTATTTTTATTTTTTCTTTCTTGTTTTACAAAGATTTAACAAAAAAATGTGCTATAAATTTGCGATTTCAACATGCATATATGTATAAGAAATAATTATGCACATTTATCGATTTACGATAAATATGCAATTTGTTGAATCATTTAGTGAGTTTTTGTTTTTTTTTTTTTTTTTTTTTTTTTTTTTTTTTTTTTTTTTTTTTTTTAATATAAATGCAACGTTTTTCATATTTAAATTGTAAAATTTGACACCATCAGACATTTTACCTTATCAAAAAATAAACAACGTTATATGATCCAGATTCAGAATTCTCAAACACCTCTAAATAGTAAAATGTATTTGTCAGATCCAAAATACTCCGTATCTTAATGAAAACAAACAACACCATAGACTTTGAGATGAGTTACTTTTACATGGTAAAGATGAGTCTTTGAAAAGGGAGTTGATTGAGACACTTATAATTGATTGGGACATTCAATTGTACAAACGGTTAAAGCACGCTATAACCATTGTACAAGTATGTGATGCATACAATAAAGTGTTTCAATCAAAGATGTAAGTGTGCAAATCAATTCTCTTAAAAAAAAAAAAAAAAACATCTTATGTATCTATGAATGACTAAGGATCAAATGAGAAGAATGCTTAAAATAAAAATGATGGGAATAAACTATAATTACGCATTTCATCAAGTTAGACGGATCCTATGTATTTTTCGTCCTCTGCGGGTCAAATTTGTTGCTATTACTACTTTGCATCGTTTTCACTTCAAAATTACTTTTGAAACTAATTATGATGCATCTAATTTAAGTCGGTGCATCTCAAAATTGCGGTTATAATTATTTCTCATTCTTCTTATTTAAGTTTTCTTCCCACTTGATCCTTACCTATCTATAAATAACTAAAACATAATTAATTTATCATTGTTTATGATCCGATATTGTTTTCTTAGAAAATGATAATCTATTTATGAAAACGGGTTGGTGGCTTCCTTATTTTTTACAGCCTAGGAATTTGGACCCCATGTTTAATGGATCTGAGATTTGTGATTCCTATGTTATGGTTATTTTGTTTAGGAAACAAACAGCGAGCTTACATACTCTCTAGTAAACTAATAGTAGTAAACTGATAACAAGTAACAAGACGCCAAGATCTCTTCAACGTATAAGTATATCCAATATTATGTTCCATGTTATAGTATATATTCCACGAAATAAATTATTATACTGTAACAAGATAGTCAATCAATTTATTCTTCAGCTATCCATACATTTGTTACTTTGGACGGATTCGTTAATGATGTAGCAAGCACTTTAGTTCTTGCGGATATTCATGTTAATTAATTTAAAATCATATGTTTTAGCAAAAGTATACACTTTAAGAACAACTAGCAGGGTACCCGCGCAATGCGGCGGCGGGTACCCTGTGACTAAATTTTGTGACGAGCAAATATCGTTCGTTTATACGTTTTTTCTAACAATAATTTTATGAGAATGATAATTTTTAATTAAAATAACTATATTCGGCATTTTTTCAGCTTGAGAGTTTTTTCGGCTTCATAGTTTTCCTTGTTTTTTCTTGGGCCAGAATTCGGATAGTATTTTTGCTTAGCCCAAAACCACTTTATACAAAAAATATAT
>LBNU01020880.1:133022-167640 GCA_014162995.1 Artemisia annua | reverse complement strand
CCTAACGACACTATTCCCCGAGAGAACGATCAATCCCCCGGTACTTGCCACTTCACTATACTACATCGGTCAGGTACACTGCCTGGTGGGGGTTGTAAGCTTCTCAAGATTCCTTGAGAGGTAAAACCTAAGTGCATAGGTTGCAAAACCCACGCATCAACAAATAAACCTTCACCACAAACCACATTATCCTTCCATCTTACCCTTTCTCATTTTAAGCACATGATGAATTCAAAATTTGAATCTCAAGCCAAAGGCTCCCCATCACTTCAACATCACCTCATTACAACTCACCCCCTCACACTCTCCCTCACTCTCTCATTTCAAATTTAAATTCTCTCTTAAGCTCCCCATCACAACCAATCCAACTCACACCTTCTCATTTTATCACATCGGGAATTCCCTATCTCTTTCTCTCTCCCTCCAACATTCAAATTCAAATTTGAATTTCAAACCAAGGCTCAATTCCATCATATCACCTCCAACTCATCCAAACTCATCTCAACCCTTCATCTCCCCTTTCTCTCCAAGTTTGGAATATTCCCTTGGATATCCTCTTAACTCAACCATGGTTCACCTAAACCTAACCTCACTCTCTCGCTTCCCTCTCACACATTTGAATTTCAAATTCAAATTCTTCCCTCTCTCTATCTCTAACATACACACTTCCTTTCCAAGCAAATGAATATTCCCATGGCATATTCTTTCTCTCTTATCTATGCCATGTGAGGAATACCCAAAATACCCCTATCCAATTATCCCTTCTTTCTTTCTCTCTTTGATAATTGGTTTTACTTAAACAATTCACAAAACATTTTTACAAAATGGCTATTTGAGTTGGTAGATCTTGAGGATAAATAATGTAAAGGTCTAAATGTGTGAAGTATAATTGGGGGTTTAGCAAGGTTGGGTATTTAAAATACCAAGATCCCACAAGAAAATATTTACTAGATATCCTGGCTGAGTTAAATATTTCCAAACTTGGGATCTTGGCCTATAAATACCCACTCTTGCCTCTTGTATTCCTCACCCCTTGCCATATTCTTTCTCTTTAATTTCTTTCTCTCAATCCTCTAATTCTATCTTGTGTTCTTTGATCTTTCACATAACATTCATTGAAAGAACACATCTCCTTGCAAGGGAAGAATCACAAGAACCTAATCCTCTCTTGTGATTGTGTCGAGGGTCTTCTNGATCTTGGCCTATAAATACCCACTCTTGCCTCTTGTATTCCTCACCCCTTGCCATATTCTTTCTCTTTAATTTCTTTCTCTCAATCCTCTAATTCTATCTTGTGTTCTTTGATCTTTCACATAACATTCATTGAAAGAACACATCTCCTTGCAAGGGAAGAATCACAAGAACCTAATCCTCTCTTGTGATTGTGTCGAGGGTCTTCTTCTCTATACCATTTCTATTAGACTTGAGTTTCTAGGTTAGGTTAGGGCTTGATCAAAAATCAAACATTATCATTCAATTTGGTTGTAAGGGAAGTCTTGAGTCGAGGTGACCAAGCCTAGATCATTGGGGATCTAGTTGGGGTTTGATACTTCCGGTGGAAAGTCTTAGTGGTCTTTGTGGTCTTAATGTTTAATTCGAATCACGTGTCCTTGAGGGTGGTTTCCGAGGGCGGAATACCGTTGGGAGTAGCTCTTCTTAGTAAGCACCGATCTTTGTGCATATCGGTGGAGTGAAGTTGTAACGGTTTGTAATCCACCGAAAGGATTATACTTAGTGAATAGTATAGTGTCGTAGATTTGCAAGTGGACGTACGGATGATATAAACCCCCATCCCGAACCAGTATATATCGTGGTGTCCTTTACTTGCTTTATATACTTTGGATTGTGATTGTGTTAGTGGTTGTTGTTATATAAACCACTAAGTGGTCTTTGAGACTTAAAGTTTTTAAACACTCAAATAACCAAAGAGACCGTATTCACCCTCATCTACGGTTCTACAGGACATTAGGTATGTGTTTGTTTGGAGGGTATGGCACTATTAGTATAGAATGAATACTAAAAACCATTGTTTGGTATCCTTTATTAATTACAATCAATTAATCTAAATCCAAATATTGATTCCCCAATAATTCGGTGCCTTTGGTGACACTTTCCTGACAAACTGACACACAACACCCCCTTTCCAAATTTGCACCACATATTTTGTTTAGTTTCTTTTCTTTTATCATTATTTAAACATTTATATGGATTAAAAATGTATAAATAATTTTGTATCATATATATTTTTTACTAAAACAAAACAATATTTTAATTAATTATTCATTTTTTCTCTCATCACTTTCTATCAAGCCAATCCCAAATCCAAATTCGATTCTAAACCCATCCGCAAACCAAACGCACCCTAGATTTTCATTTATATGATATGAAAAGTTGTTGGGTCCGCTACGCACACGCTCATACAAACCATGAAAGAGGTCGGGTTTGCTTGAGAACGACTCATACACGCTAATAACACCATTTGTAATCTTCAACTTTATAAATCTTATTAGAAATGAATCAAATATTTACAAGGGATAGCCTACGAAAAACTACCCCGGTTGATGATAGATTAACTCTCCAAAATCAAATAACAAAAGACATCTAGCTTTGCTTTGTTGTTCCTAGGAGAGGAGGATCCTAACTATAATACTTTGTATTATTTTCTAAGTTTGAACCTCTACTTTACTCGGTTACAACCTTTGGTTTATATAGGAGGGGAAACAGTGGATGCACATGGGTGCATAATAACTTGTCAACTTGTAATAGATAGGCACGTGCCTAGTAGGCTAGCCTGGAGCGTACTTTCAGCTTACCCTATTTGACAACTTATGGTCCCAATGCCTTTTTCTTGAACTTATCTTCCCAAAGAAGTTTCCCGCCCATGCTTTCAGAGGTTGAGGTTGTAAAAACTGAATTAAATCTGAATAGTCATAGAAACATTTGTCAGATCTCAGTAAACTTGGTGTTGTTTGTAGCTCCTTGTAAATCACCCACTGACACCACATCAGTTTGTGAAGTGTTTTCTTCAGATGGTCTTTGACATCCTTGAAGCTAGAAAGTTGGTTGAGCTTTTTACAACACTCATCGATTTCCTTTATCAGTGAGTAACACCTTCTGAATAATAATCAGGGAGACATGTTCTCTTATAACTATCAGAGAGTACTTCACTTCTGATAACTATCAGGTTCATATTGATAGTTATGAAGTGACATTCTCTCTGATCTTTATCAGAGACTTTATGCTCACTGACCTTAGGAGGGTGTATTAGACTATTTTATGTTTAAATACTTGTCAGAGATAATTTGAGTCGATTTCAGACCCAACAAAAGTTTATAATAGTTTGTGATATTTTCAAACCACATTCTCGATATTGCTATATAGAAGCATGTTCAAGACTTTCAAAATAGACGGTTTTCTTAAACATCTCTTCATCTATATTATGGAAATCACTTTTTTTTTTCTTTTGTTCAGATTTAACACTCAAAAAATTATGAGATTGAACTCGCTTACACTTTTATAACTTTGTAACATGAGGCGCATCTAATTATAGTAAGCTTTCAAAAGATTACTTTCTTTTGATGGTAATGTATCTTTTAGATTTTATCATACGTTTAACAGATCAAATATAATCTTTTTGAGATCATTGAGACGAGGATGGCAAAAGAATGTCCTTTCTTTGAATGATATTCCTTTGCAACGGTCATAAAAAGAAGGGCTATTTTTATTTTTGATAAAAAAAAATGCGTTATACACACATTATGCTACCTTGTTTACCTCTTTACTTGCAACTTGAGGTTGCCATTGATGTATTTTTCTTCTCAATAAATCATAATTGAACTCTATAGCAATAACTTGATGTTATGTTATTTGATTCGTTTTAGAAAATCATATTAAAACTAAGGTTTTTTAAACTATTAAAGTCACAACTTGAGGTTATGTTGTTTTGAATTTTTAGAATGAATCATGATAGAATATTATAAACATATCTTGAAATTATATTATTTTGATATTTTTTTTATGTAAGTACAATATAGTATTTATTTTCTTATAAGTCAAAAAGGAAATATGAATATACATAAGCTCATAAACAGATTTTTTAAAAAAAAAAAAAAAAAAAAAAAAAAAAAAAATAGATTGTTGATATACATTATTTGAATTAAGTTTTGGATTTACATATGAGTGGAAGGCAAACGGGCAATAAGCTGCGCCGCCAGTAGCCTTTTTTGATTGCAAAATTAATTCTTTTAAAACTACATCTATTGATGTAGGTGTCATAAGATTAGTATTCATAAATATGAATATACATAAGCTGATAATATATTTACAATAAGAGGGTATTATAAATAGTATATAAAAGATTCTAGCATAAAAAAGAATAAAGTAAAGGATATTATCATTTTATCCGAACATCACTAGTTGAACTTTACACAGTAAAAGCTTAAAACCACACACATACATGGGGTTGTAAATGAACTTAACGTTCATTGAACATTTCATGAACCGTTGGGTAAAAAGTTCGTTTATTTATTAAATGAATGAACATGAACAAGATTTTACGTTCGATTAGTTAAATGAACGAACATGAACAAAATTCGTGTCCGCTTATTTATGTTCGTGAACGTCTGATTATGCGTTCGTTAACGTTCATTTAAATTCATTTATTTATTTATGTTCGCATATGATCTCTTTAACTATATAATTTTAGAATTGGTTTGATTAAACAAAATAACACTTATAATACAATAGAATTGGTTCCAACGAGTTATGCATAGCAATGTTATGACACCTAGATCTGCAAATGTAGTTTTTAAAAGAATTGGCTTTGCAATTCAAAAAGAGTTAGCGGCGCAGCTTGTTGCTCGTTTGCCTTGCACCTCTATGTAAATTGGAAGAATTATAATTAATAAAAAACAATATATTCTGTATAATTTAATAGACTTTATTTTTGTTTGTCTATGCTCATTTATGTTCGATCGTTTATATTCATTTAACGTTCGCTTAGTATTTTAATGAACGAACATGAACAACTCATTTTTCTTAAAATATGAACAAGAAAATTCGTCCGTTTAAATGTTCGTCTTCGTTTATTTGTCCGGTTAAAATTAAACGAACGAACATGAACAAAAACAAAGCTCTGTTCATGTTCGCCCGCTTCGTTTACGGCCCTACACATATACATTACATACGCCACGTCATTAACTGGACCATCGTACTTCTCTTTTTATGTCACTGTTTTTCTCTCTCTGTCGTACTAACCAACCAATACATACACACCCTATGTATCTATATATACCATTAAACACGCACTGACACACACAAACATTCATCAAGAAAACCATTTCTTTTCTGAATTGAAATCACTAGAGAGAAAGAACCCAGTTGGGTTTTAGTCTATTAATCAAAGATCCAAAGGTCAAGAACCATTTTCTTGGTTTAATCTTGTGGCTAGGGTGTAAGTAGACCAATCATTATGTAACTCTCTTTATACATGTGTGTGTACTTTTGTTTTTAATGACTATGTGTTATGTGTACTTTTTTTTCCATTTACATGCACTATATTTTTTCATTAGTTTAAATTTCCGTTTCAAAATTATTATCTCAGGACCAAAAAAAATGCCATTTAAGAAAAGTGGGACTACCATAATTTTGGGACCGAGAGAATATATGATTTCTGATATAGGTTTCTAATTTTGGGCTGAAATTTTAAGTGGGAGTTGGTGATTTGTGTTTTGCATTTTGAAGAGATGTTTTTGTTTTTAGTGTTTGATTTTTGGGATTTTGATGTGATTGATAGTAAAGTGTGTTGTTTAGTTGATGTATTATTCATTTGTTTGTGTGATTAGGCAGTTCGATGTCCTCTCAAGAGGTCTCAGGTTTATAACTCACTATGTACACATGTTTGAGGGTGGCTAGCTAGAGAAGGTTAGAAACGCTCACGGGTACCTTGGTTAGGCCGGGTAAATCAGAGTCAAAAACTCAACATGCCCGGCTAACCTGAATAGGGAAACCTCATCTGTTTACCATTTACCCTTTTTGTGTGATTGAATTGTTGGTTATAAAAAGAGTGTTTTTTATTATTTTATATATAATATAATATATCTATATAAAATGGGCACAAATTTTGCTTGTTATGAAGTGGTTGATTAGTAGTATATGTTGTATTCAAGTGGCAAATAGCAAAAGGTATTCGAACCGTGACAGTTACCAATTGAATGTTTTTTGCAAAATATTTCAGCCTATGAATTATTTACTTGTTTGATCACAAGATGTTTATGCTGAATTCTTGCGAAGCACTAACCCCTTTTAAGTTTGTACAACGTCTAGTGGATGTAATTTAGTGGTAACTATGAAGTTGTTTACTTTGTTAACATCATAGTTGGTTTTGACATGTAATTTCCGGCAGAATTGTGTGAAATAGGACTGTCCCAATATTGCTTACTATTCACTCTTATTGCTTGCTGATTTTATTGGGTGATGAACTACTATTTTTAGTTCTTATTGGTTTTTTTACCAGCGAATAATAGATACTTATTTGCATGTTGTCATTTGCAGTGATTAGGATAAGCTGGCTGTTAATAGCTTTATGGAGGTTAATGGTCATGGGAGAGGAAGAAGAAGAGACCATGTTGCTCAACATAGTGGCGAAGTGAGCACATCTACTACTGAGGATGAACTCGACCCATGGACGGCCTGGGCTTATAAACCTCGAACCATTACGTTGTTATTCATTGGTGCATGCTTTCTTATGTAAGTCTTTTAAATCACATCTTAAAAAATGCAGCTTGTATGAGTTGTATCTTTTAACCTAAGCCACCATGAAAAACCATAAAGTCACTGATCGGCTTGAGTATATTTCATTAAAAATTGAGACTTGGTTCGGTTCCTGTAGATAAAACTTATATCTTTTGTAAAAAAATTGTTTGATACGTTCTATTTGAGATTTGGTCTCTGATCTTTATCAGAGACTTTTATGCTCACTGACCTTCAGGGGTGTATTAGACTATTTTATGTTTAAATATTTGTCAGAGACAATTTGGGTAGATTTCAGACCCAACAAAAGTTGATAATAGTTTGTGATATTTTCAAACCACATTCTCGATATTGCTATTATAAAAGCATGTTCAAGACTTTCCAAATAGAGAGTTTTCTTAAACATCTCTTCATCTATATTATGGAAATCACGTTTTTTTTCTTTTGTTCAGATTTATTATGAGCTAGAACTCGCTTACACTTTTATAACTTTGTAACATGAGGCGCATCTAATTATAGTAAGCTTTCAAAAGATTACTTTCTTTTAATGGTAATCCATCTTTTAGAGTTTTATCATACGTTTAACAGATCTTTTAGTGCTAAAATATAATGTTTTCGAGATCATTGAGATGAGGATGACAAAAGAATGTAATTTCTTTGGATGATATTCCTTTGCAACGATCATAAAAAGAAGGGTTATTTTATTTTTGATAAAAATAAATGCGTTATACACACATTATGCTACCTTGTTTACCTCTTTACTTGCAACGTGAGGTTGCCATTGATGTATTTTTCTTATCAATAAATCATAATTGAACACTATAGAAATAACTTGATTTTATGTTTTTTAGAAAATCATATTAAAAATAAGGTTTTTTAAACTATTAAAGTCACAACTTGAGGTTACGTTGTTTTGAGTTTTTAGAAAGAATCATGATAAATATTACTCCCTCCGTCTCAATTTTATTGTCCCCTATTGACTTTTTCGGTCTTTCTTTCTCAACTTTGACTGTAAATATTTTTGTTTGTGTTATACAATTTTTGATAAAAATTATACCAAATGAAAATATATTTAAAACTCAATCCGTTCAAATATTTTGCATCAAGTATTATGTAATATAAACAAAAATACATAAGGTCAAAGTTGAAAAGTAAAGACCGAAAAAGTCAAAAGGGGACAATAATTTTGGGACGGAGGTAGTATAAACATAACTTAAAACTATATTATTTTGATTTTTTTTATGTAAGTACAATATAGTATTTATCGTTCTGATAAGGGAAGTGATTTGTACACCATTTTTTTTGCCATCCACCACTAAATTATACCAGTGATGCACACAGTACAACACTGCTATGCATGATTTAGTGGTGGATGGAAAAAAATAGTGGTGTACAAATCACCTCCTTTCTGATAAATCATAAAAGATAAATACTAGTATGAATATATATAGGGTGTGTTTGGTAAAAGTAGCAGTGAGCAGTAGCAGTGAGCTGTGAGCAGTGAGCATTCATAAAAAATAGCAAAGCTGACCACTCTTTTGCCCAACGAAAAATAAAAATAAAAAAGTCCATTACTCACCGCTCATCGCCTCAAAAACTCCAAAAAGCTCCACGCCAAACATAGTCATAAGCTCGTAAATATGACATAAGCTCATAATATATTTACAAGAAGTATAAAGAGTATACAAAAGTAAGATTCTAGTAGAAAAAAGAATAAAGGAAAGGATATTATCATTTTATCCGAACATCACTATTGGACTTTACACAGTAAAAGCGTAAAACCACACACATACACATTAGATATGCCACGTCATTAACTGGACCATCGTACTTCTCTTTTTATGTCACTGTTTTTCTCTCTCTGTCGTACTAACCAACCAATACATACACACCCTATGTATCTATATATACCATTAAACACACACGGACACACACAAACATTCATCAAGAAAACCATTTCTTTTCTTAATTGAAATCACTAGAGAGAAAGAACCCAGTTGGCTTTTAGTCTATTAATCAAAGATCCAAAGGTCAAGAACCATTTTCTTGGTTTAATCTTGTGGCTAGGGTGTAAGTAGACCAATCATTATGTGACTCTCTTTATACATGTGTGTGTACTTTTGTTTTTAATGACTGTGTGTTATGTGTACTTTTGTTTCCATTTACATGCACTATATTTTTTCATTAGTTTAAATTTCCGTTTCAAAATTATTATCTCAGGACCAAAAAAATAATAATAATAAGAAAAGTGGGACTACCATAATTTTGGGGCCTAGGGAATATATGATTTCTGATATTGGTTTCTTAATTTTGGGCTGAAATTTTAAGTGGGAGTTGGTGATTTGTGTTTTGCATTTTGATGAGATGTTTGTGTTTTTGGGATTTTGATGTGATTGATGGTAAAGTGTGTTGTTTAGTTGATTTACGATTCATTTGTTTGTGTGATTAGGCAGTTTGATGTCCTCTCAAGAGGTCTCAGGTTTATAGCTCACTATGTACACACATGTTTGAGGGTGGCTAGCTAGCTAGAAAAGGTTAGAAGCACTCACGGGTACCTTGGTTAGGCCTGGTAAATCCAAGTCAAAAACTCAACATGCCCGGGTAACATGAATAGGAAAAACCTGATTTGTTTACCGTTTACCGTTTACCTTTTACCATTTACCCTTTTTGTGTGATTGAATTGTTGGTTATAAAAACTAAAAAGAGCTTCTTCTTCTTCTTCTTCTTTTTTTCTTTTTTTTTTTTTTAATTTATTTATTTTATATATGTATATATAAAATAGGTACAAATGTTGCTTGTTATGAAGTGGTTGATTAGTAGTATATGTTGTATTCGAAAAAGTATATGTCGTATTCAAGTGGCAAATAGCAAAAGGTATTCGAACCGTGACTGTTACCAATTGAATGTTTTTTGCAAAATATTTCAATTACCAATTGAATGTTTTTTGCAAAATATTTCAACCTATGAATTATTTACTTGTTTGATCACAAGCTGTTGATGCTAAATTCTTGCGAGGTACTAACCCCTTTTAAGTTCGTACAACGACTAGTGATGTAATTTAGCGGTAACTATGAAGTTGTTTACTTTGTTAACATCATAGTTGGTTTTGACATGTAATTTCCGGCGGAATTGTGTGAAATAGGACTGTCCCAATATTGCTTACTATTCACTCTTATTGCTTGCTGATTTTACTGGGTGATGAACTACTATTTTTGGTTCTTATTGGTTTTTTTACCAGCGAATAATAGATACTTATTCTCATGTTGTCATTTGCAGTGATTAGGAGAAGCTGGCTGTTAATAGCTTTATGGAGGTTAATGGTCATAGGAGAGGAAGAAGAAATGTTGCTCAACATAATGGCGAAGTGAGCACATCTACTGCTGAGGATGAACTCGACCCATGGACAGCCTGGGCTTACAAACCTCGAACCATTACGTTGTTATTCATTGGTGCATGCTTTCTTATGTAAGTCTTTTAAATCACATGTTAAAAAAATGCAGCTTGTATGAATTGTATCTTTTAACCTAAGCCACCATGAAAAACCATAAAGTCACTGAGGCTTGAGTATATTTCATTAAAAATTGAGACTTGGTTCGGTTCCTGTAGGTAAAACTTATGTCTTCTGTAAAAAAAAATAGTTTGATACGTTCTATTTGAGATTTGATACGCATGAAGCACAATTTGCTTAATCATTATATTGAGTATTACCCTTTTTTATTTTTCAATCTATAAACAAACGTTTTGGTTGATTATGCAATTTTTTTATCTATTATCAAAATACTTGGAGCAATGAGTATTTGGCTTATCATTTCGTTTCCTGATGTTAAGAAACATGTAACCCCTCAAACTCAATGAAATTTTTAGCCTTTGTTTATCGATATCCTGTCATCATTCACAAGTATTTTGAGATATATGATTAATGGTCAAAAAACAGCGAGTTTCTTTGAACCTTAAAAAGAACCTTATTTCTTTTGAATTGGTTTTTAATCTTCTTTTTATTTATATATTAAAGAACCTTTTGGGATGTGCTTTCAGTTGGGCAAGTGGAGCTCTTGATCCAGAAGGTAGTTCATCAGCCAATATCGTTACATCAGTCAAAAGGTGAGTGAGTGTTTGTGCATCTAGTGGAATCTCTTGTGCATGATAGCAGTCATCCATGAAATGGTTATTTAATGTTTATTTCTTACTGAAGGGGCGTATGGGCAATGATCGCGGTTTTTCTTGCTTATTGCTTGTTACAAGCTCCTTCTACGTAAGTTCCTCGATCTAGTATGTATTTATGTTTAATTACGTTTTCATCCCCATTGTACTAGAGAGTAGTCCTTATTCATGCGGTCGACTCAAGTTTGAGGATATAAGTTATCTCCCAATGGTATTTTAGACATTATGCACGTACATGTGGCTTTATCTTTCAATCTCATTATCTTGCAGCTTACTAATTAGGCCACATCCTGCTATTTGGCGCCTAGTTCATGGGTTGGCTGTTATTTACCTTGTTGCCCTTACATTTTTGCTTTTTCAGGTTGGTTTTGATTTTTCCTATGTCTATAATATATAAGTTATATTCCAGTATTGCTAATTTCTTTTTTTCTTTTCCCTTTTTTTNGTCTATGGAAGTTATATTCCAGTATTGCTAAAATATATATTTTTTTTGTCAGACTCGTGACAATGCTAGGCAGTTTATGAAGTATCTCCACCCTGACCTTGGCGTTGGTAATATATTCCGAGTTATCTACATTTTACAACTGTTTTTTCCCCCTTCATATAGTTAAGTTTGTTTTGGTGTTTAACTTTATTTTTATTATTATTTTCTCAGAACTGCCCGAGAAATCATATGGTGCTGATTGTAGAATTTATGTGTCAGAAAATCCAACTAGCAGGTTTATAAATGTTTATGTATGATTTCTTCTTTCACAATCTTTGGATTTCATTCCTCTGTCTTGTGCCCCTTTTAAATTTGAGTTTTGCGTATCTTACGAGTCTCTTTTTTTATCATTAAACTTTTCATTAAAGATCTTTTGGTCATGATTATTGGTCGTTACAGTAACTCCCTGCCTATCGTTAGTAATCATTCTTTTGACTTTAAACAAGTGGAGTCCTTTTTATCTTGTCTTTTAAAAAGTTTAATCCTTTTTGGGACGTAAAGAGCTTTACAGACCATTAAGCTACTTCGGGTTTTGCAGGACACACTTTTTGATGAATTTGTTCCTGCTCATGTTTTTGGGTGGTGGGGCAAAGCAATAATGATTCGTAATCAACCTCTTCTTTGGGTATTATCAATCGGATTTGAGTTAATGGAGGTTAGACTTTGACTAATTTAAACTTTCTATTTATGGTCACTTTTCTTCATAAAGTTATTTATTTGTAGAGTTGGCAAGATGTGCGGGTTTGAGGGGCGAGTAAAGGGTCAAAACGAGCTGGTTGTAATAACTCGTTTTGAGTACGGGTCGAAGTGGGCTGGACTGGGTCCGACGTACTCGCAAAACAATTAATGTGCATTCGTACGATAAAATTTTAAATCTAAATATTACGTTATTTATGCTTACAGAAAAAAAATATATCATAATAAGTATCTAAATCTTTGAGTAAAATGATTTAGGACCTATTTGACCAGTTCCCCTTTTAGCGATTCGTTAATTTGATCCATTTGTTACAAAACACAACCCACACAAATGGGTCAGAATGGCCCTTTACTCACATGTTGGTTGAGTTATGAAAACCACCGTTTTTGTTTTTTCTAACCAACCCTTAGAAAACTGAGGGAACTTTCAATTTCTAAGGATTGTATATATCAAATCCTAAGTTTCTCTAATACGAATTGTTGTATTGCTTTCATTTTCAGTTAACTTTTCGCCATATGTTGCCGAATTTCAATGAGTGCTGGTGGGACAGCATTGTTCTTGATATATTAATCTGCAATTGGTTTGGTGAGTAACCGCAAAAACCTAACTTTATTATGTAAAATTTGGAAAATTTAGCTTGGCAAATGGACAAAACAGCCTTAGTTTTTTACTCAAATTAGCACAAATAAACCTAAATTCTCAATCTTGTTTTTGATCTTTGTGCATTTGCTTTTTTATGGACTATTGGTATTAGTTTTGGTGTTTGTAAACAAGTCAAATTGGCAATAATAAAAAAATAAAACAAGGAAGTCAATCTTTGACTATTACTTTTATCGTTAAAATTGATCTTGATCAATTTTGTTGCAGCATGGAAGCTAACTTGTATAAGTAAATAATAAATTTGTTTAACTTGGCAGGTATCTGGGCAGGAATGCATACTGTTCGTTATTTTGATGGTAAAACATATGAGTGGGTTGGAATAAGTCGTCAACCAAATATTTTGGGCAAAGTAAGTCTCTTTTTAAATTTATTTATGCCATTATTCTAAAGGTTATTAGTATTAAATTAGAACTTGATTTTGAACCCATGTTTACCAGCTGAAGCGAACATTGGGTCAATTTACACCTGCACATTGGGACAAAGACGAATGGCACCCGCTTCTTGGTCCATGGCGATTCATCCAAGTTCTCAGTCTTTGCATCATCTTCCTAACCATTGAGCTAAATACTTTTTTCCTCAAGTTCTGCCTTTGGGTTCCTCCTAGAAATCCAATCACTGTTTATAGATTAATCCTTTGGTGGCTCATTGCAATCCCAACAATTCGAGAGTACAATTCTTACCTACAAGATCGGTAATCATCTTCTCTTTCTCTCAACATTTTGAATGTTTATGTGGGTTTTTAACTGTCAAGACAGGTGCATTGTTTAATAGGGGTCAGAAAGGCCGGGCCTAACATATTTTAAATATTAAGAAAGGTATTTTTAGAATAATAAAAATCTAAATCTTTGAATAAATTGGTTGAGAAAGTTGCATGCATGAGAAAAAGACTTTCCGCAAATTCTGTTGTTTTACCCGTTCAACCTATTTGATATAAATGACAACCCAAATAGACCCATTTATAAGTGAATGTATAATTTCTTATATTTTACTGGTGCTATATTTTCAGAAAACCGGTGAAGAAAGTGGGAGCTTTTTGTTGGATATCGCTTGCCATCTGCATCATTGAACTCCTCATTTGTCTCAAGTTTGGACATGGTTAGTCTTGTTGCTTCTTGAGTTCTACATTTAATAAAACTGTCTCAAAAGTTAGCACTAAAATCGTCTTTTGTGTAACAATGTTACAAGTCTGGAAATTTTAGTTTGCGCTGTAAGCCACAGTTTGACCTCATAAGTCAAAACATTGACCGTTCACATGAGACTAAATGATGGTTTTCTATTTCAGGTTTATTTCCAACTCCAATGCCGAGATGGTTGGTAATCGTGTGGACTATTGCTGGTGTCGGGCTTTTGGGATTCTTGATATTATGGACATGGCAATCACATAGAACTTTAAAAAGAAAGCGTATATGAAATGCTGATTTATTTGTGTGTTTTAGCCATTCTTTGATTCCTTGGTGTTAGATGTTTGTAATTTGTAAATGTCAATCTATCGAAATTGTAAATGCTTATATTGAGTACCTTAAGGGAAGAGGAACTCTTCACATGTTTTCTTGGGTTGTGGATGGAACATGAGATGCTAAAGAGTTTCTCACCTGTGAGGTTGGTTAATTAGATTGATCTCTCTCGATCAACTTTACCATATTATCCTCACTTGAAGTTATAATTACAAAACTTAAATGCGACACTAATTAATTAGTTAAAGGTAAAATTTTCATTCAACATTAAGTAAGAAAAAGAAAACAATAATAATTATGTTTTTTTAAATATTGTATTTTTTGTCAGTGATATTTGCATGTTTCATGGGTGGTCGACTGTTTGGCCCAATGCTCTTTTCTTCTTATGGTTCTGCAAGTACGCATATTCGACAATGTCGCGTGCTTGAGACACTGTCCAACATTTTGTTTGTGTCTTGGCAGGGCACTGTCTTCTTGGTATACAATATTTACCAAAAGGCAACTCGCCAACTCATCACCCACGTATCACACAACATGTAAGGGTGTTGGAGACAGATAAAAGTATCATTTTTTTTTTCTTCATATTCATGTCAATAAGGCTCCTGGTTGCTTATAAGCTTTTGTGGCAAGATAAAAGTATCATGAGACAGATCATAAAAGTACATCTTGTTATAAAGCCTCTGAAGTCAAGTAGTCAACAGTTGATGACATATAAGTCATGGTTTTGTTAGTTTAAATGTAGATATTGAAATTTTTGTCTTGTGGCCGATTGGTGTTGTAACTGCCAGGAGGAAATATAATTCTTTTATAACGTAATCCTCGTTTATTTTACTTGCGCGCTGCTAAAACAAAAAGAATCGCTCCAACAGAAAATTAAACAGTTACAAACTTACAGTCTTGGAACCTGTTTGTTTCTACATCATGTATCTAGCAATGTGTTTTTCTTTCTAGTAAAAATGTCATAGGTGACAATTGAAGAACCTAAACATGTTGCCACTTATGTGTACTAATATGGCATTAAACTACAAACAATGTAAATCCATAGATATAAAGCCGACGACAATCTATTTTCGTGGATTATCAGCAGCAAAATATGCATGTTTACTTACATTATTACACGAAGCTACGAACATCATCCTCGCTATCATTATCGACATGACTAGAAAAAAGATCTTTACATAGCTCCCCATAAAATCTACACACGAGGTTCATGAACAAAGGATTCTTGAGATTCTTCCAGCAGTAAAGAAGCTCTTCCACGTCCACCAAATCCCTAATTTTCCCTTCTTCTCCTATCATTTTTAGCAAATAATTTTCAAATCTCTGGCATGCGTCTTGGGCGTTACTGTCGTCTTTGGCCATTCTTTGCATACTAGCTTTTTGCGTAAACCCTGTGTTTGAGAAGCTCTTGAGTTCCATAAGTCTATCCATGTTTTTTTTGGCTTTCTTAACAACCTTAAAAATGACGTTTAAGCAAAAGAAATTGTGTCACTTTGTAGATGTGCAATTGTGTACCATAGAGTTCTTTTTATACATATTGATCATTACATGAGTTTGAAAAAGCGAATGGACCTTATGCATGGGCTAGCTAGCTGGTGGTAAAGATTTTCTTGCAAGTGAAGGTAACATGAGGTTTGGTGACTATGTTTGTTGATAGCGTTTGGTGAAGGAATGCAAATAATGATGATAGAGGGACAAAGTACTTGAGAGATTGTTTAAAATGGAGGTTGGTGTTGCAGGGAGTTTTTGTGAATAAAGATTTATGTTTTATAAAATTTGATATACTACGCTCTGGTTTAGCGGTATGTGAATAGCTAATCAATTAAGAGATTATACGATCAAGTCTCGTTAGAGACATAGGAGACAATATTTGTGATATAGATGGTGTATAATTGGTAGATATATAGGTATGAGTGGGTACTAGTATAACAAGCTATTTTCCAGAGGATTTCATAAACTATTACCACAAATTTTAAGCAGTAACAATACCAATAATACATTCTTTAAAGTGTCGAAACTTGTTTATAAAATTTACAGAATTGTATTATCTTTTGTTATACTTCCACCTGCAAATGTTCTTGTCTATAGTAACCACTTCTTATACACCATTATATCACAATCCTAGTCTCTACGAGACTGTCGTATAAATCTTAATTTGTTATTCCAGAGTAATTCACTAAATAATTCATCAAAATCTCTGCAACTCTATTTCTTCATTTTTATCATTCTTTTGCATCTCTCACTAATCTATCACAAACATACCTCATCTTCATTGAAGAAACTTTAACCATCAGCTTATGCTAGCCATGCATAAGGTCCATGCTTTATCATTTTATATATAAAGATACTATGGTTACCACAATGCATATCTATGGATAGAGCATTCTCATCTCATGGTTACGTGCGAGCAATGATAATGGCAAAGATATTGCTGAGATTTAAAAATGTGGATGTAAAAGCAATAGGTATGTACTATCTCAAGACTGCAGAATCTCGTGTAGTTGTGTGGGTGTGTGTGGGGGGGTGGGGTGGAGGTATTTTCTTGGTATGATGTTGTATTATAATGTAACAGTGCTTAACATGCATATTTTGCTGGCTTTGGAATTAATTCCATCTCTTTTCCCCCTTTTTTTTTNTTTGACACAAAAAAAAAAAAAAAAAAAAAAAAAAAAAAAAAAATGTTCGAAAGCATGATCGCCTTTCTATTGAAAGATAATTATATGTTTGTTGCGTTGGCGTAATTTGTTCTATTTAGTGATTAACAGTTTTATAGATATGTATTTTTTATTTTTATTTTTTTTTAAGCGAAAAATTGAAGTAGTGTTTTATTGAGTAAAAAATGATTAGCTAGATTTTGTTTCTCAATTTAATTAAAGAATATTTTGCGCCTTTTTATTCTTTGAATAAAATCATTAAAAAATATTAAAAAATTATGCTCATTTCGATCGTATCTTGTTAACCATTTTGAAATTAAACTTATTAAAGATTACTATATACTTTCATTTAAGGTTATAGTTTAAGAATAAATACATAAAATTTGTTAAGAAACTTAAGTTATCCATAATTTATGGGCTTTAATAAAAGTTCGCTTATATAATTCTTTTTGAATCGAGTTATTTTAGAAACCAAAGATTCCTCACATACCAAGGGACTCATCCCCACCATCGATCTTCCCTCCCTCTTTATTTGATCTAATGGTTGAGATTAAAAGCATTTTAATATTTCACCCATTTTTTATAATTTAAATATATCTTAAACCGTTAATCGTTAAGCGAAAATAATTACACCATCGCGACGAGCATTTAATTACTTTTCTATAGACAGGCAATTTGATATACTTTCGACAAAAAAAAAAAAAATCATTAGATAAGATTAGAGATTAGTGGGTCTAGATGAAACATCAGTATTTGAAACTTATTTTTATTTCGGTAAAATTGGTAGAACAAAATGCCACTAATTTGGAGCCAATTTTAGAGATGTCCACTTATTTCTGATTTCGTTGACCTATAAGATCAACATTTCTTTTTACAAAATCTAGTGAAGCCATTTAGCACATCATTGCGCCAATAAAATCCATAAAACCTCAATCATCAATGATTCAATATTAACAATATTCTTAAGGTCTCTAAAATCTTAAAATCGTAGAAGTTTGTTGAAAAGATTTACAAGCTGCCAACTTATGTGTTGCATATTCAGACTCAACCATTTGCCCTAGGAGATAACTGACAACAGTGGCAACAAACCATACTGAAAACTAACAACCTAAGCTTACAGCTTCATTTATGCAGCTCAACATGGTCCAGACCCTGCAAAATTCTGACCATTGATCCTAGAAACCCAAGTTGCTCGAAACTAGAACTACGTTTTTGCAAAGTACCATAACACAAGTATTACTCCACAAACCAATATCTGAAAAAACATCTTTCAGATTCACCTGATTAGATAATATATTGCAGGTTTCGAAATGCAATAACAGTGGGGGAACTGCAAAATTCATATGGGTCTACTCATGCTTACAAAGAAGTGAATTAAACATGCAACTAGTTCAATATACTTCAGCTCCCAAAGTCTTCTGCGAAAAACCATGCAACTGAGTGTTTCATACCAAAAATACCTTGTGAAGGTCTAAAAACCATAGATGTACTTAAGATATATGCAGGCTGACTGAATTTCAAATAGAAAAAGTCTAGTACAATCGGACAATTTTTAAGTTCTCCTTCTGTTGCCCAAACTCCTCCCATTAACCATCAACGGTTTTGCATTTGATCAAAAAAGAATTCCTGCAATACAATAACAAAATCATTGGTTGACATTATAAAATTATATATGCGACAACGTGCCTGCACATAAATAAATCTTTTAAGACGAACCTCTATCAACACCAGCTCTAAAAGACTTATTATTAACATTAACTCCTCCAGCTTTTATCAAAACATAGTAGTTAATTGCTCCTTTCTGCATCCAAAGAACTAATGACATGAGTCAAAGTGATAATAATAAGATTGGTGGCATAATGAAAGTTGAATCTGACAAAGTTTGTGAATCCTGAAGAATGGAGTATTATAATACAATGGATCAAGTTTTAAAGAAAGCTCTACAAACAAACATTTATGACAAAAGATTTGCCGTTCTTATCAGAGAACAGTTCCATCATTTATCCAATAAAAATGATATTAAGGATAGCTTGCCTAATATAACTATAGCAAACAAGCAGAGTTTATTTAAAAAAAAAAAAAAAAAAAAAAAAAAATGAATGGCCAAGCACAGAGTTAAATATTTCAGAAGTACCTGATATTGAGAGATCAAGCCGGTTAACATCAGGTGCAGCCACGATTTATATCACATTCCTATAAGTTCCATAAACAGTTGATATAAAGATCCAACGATGATGTATTAGATACAGATAGATTAAGAAGCGTGAAAGAATTAAAATTACATACCCTAAGANGAGTTAAATATTTCAGAAGTACCTGATATTGAGAGATCAAGCCGGTTAACATCAGGTGCAGCCACGATTTATATCACATTCCTATAAGTTCCATAAACAGTTGATATAAAGATCCAACGATGATGTATTAGATACAGATAGATTAAGAAGCGTGAAAGAATTAAAATTACATACCCTAAGAGCCAGATGTTGGACCACCACGGCCTGTGCGTCCACCTAGAGTTCGACCCCGTGGAATCCTTCCCCGACCCCTAGCAACAGGAGGTGATGATTGATTCCCGGCCAATCTTTGCCGAGACCTTAGCTTAGCTCTTTCATTCAAGTTAATGGTCGTCGAAACCGTGTCAGCAACTGGCTCTTCTGGTTTTACTTCTGTGGGCCCTGATGTAGAGACAATACTAACAGCACTAGCATCTTGATTGCCAGCACTGGTTTCTGCCATCGAAGAAGTGACCGATGGTTTCTCAGCTACAGGAGGGACTACAATAGCAGTCGTAGTGGTGGCAGTAGGAATGTCATCAATTGCAGCCTCTTCAGCCATGAACCCCGCTTCATCATTCCCATCATTCTTTAGCTTATCGGTTGAACTCTCAGGAGTTGTCTCATCTGCTTCTATTTCACCTTCTTCATTTTTGTCTTCATTGTCTTCCATTGTTAACAATGGAGAACTGACCTCCATATCCCTGAGGGTGTCTTCTGGCATTTCATCTTCAACTGGCATAGGCGAAGGTGACCTAATCTGATGCTCAACTAATTGACTTTCCCCCATTTCTTGACCACCATCTTCTTGACCAATCATAGAATCCGAAACCATTTCACCATCTTCAGGCTCACTTTCAGCTTCACCTGTTGCTGGCTGCGATTGTTCATGCTCCATCTCAGTGTCCTTCAGTGGATCCTCAGAAACCTCAGCTTCGATTGGTTTGTTCAAATTCTCTTCACCAATATCACTTCTATCATTCTGAAACTCTGTTTGATCCTCAACTGCCGTATCATCACCAATATCAACCTCCTCATCCTCCTTCATGGTTTGGTTTTCATCTCCCACATTCTCTTCAGTGAATGAAGGAACATTTTCAGGAGCATCTGAAGTTATCGGAGTGCTTTGAAGCTCAACACCACCCTCATGTGGCGGTTCTGAACCTTTGGACTTCTTAACAAGAGGTGCTGCCACATCAACACTGCTGCTTTCACGCGCATTGGATCCTTCTTGTTCCTCTGAGGCAGATGGGCGTTTACGTGCAGATGACTGTGTTTTAGCTCCAACAGTTTCTGACATATCAGCATCACCCTTTGGTTGCTCAGGTTTCACAATATGGGGCCGAACTAATTTGCGAGCCAATTTACGTGGTGGAACTTTTGGTTTGGATGTAACCGGCTGCTTTGCAGTCTCTACCCTGTTCTGTGCTGCAGGAACTACCAATGCCATAGTAGTAGATACCGGGGTAGCAGTAACCACTTCACCTGTGGCGGCAACAGGCGGTGGATCTACAAAATCACCAATTGAACCGCCTGTAGGGGGAGGGGCTCCCGATCCAGAAGTATGTTTTCTTGTTTTCACCATGTCTTCTACCAGTTTTGAATTCTCCTGAGATTCACGGATTTCTTTTTCGCTTTCAGTCTTCTGATTCTTTGCCTTTTCAACCCTAACTTCATCTTTTCCTTTTTTAACCTCCTCTCTTAGCTTCTCTAAAGTTTTCTCCAGTATCTGAATCCTTGTATCTTTCTCTTCTATCTCTCGCAATTCATCTCTTAGTTTCTCAACAGTTTTCTCAAGCATCTGAATTCTTGTATCTTTCTCAGCTTGCTCACCCACAGTGTCAGCATTGTTCCTTTTTGTTGCGTTAGAATCGGCCAACTGTTTAGAAAGCTCAAGACTCTTCTTCGTCAACATGTCCTTCTCCTTCACCAAGCTCTCACTCTTTTTTTTGAACGTTAAAGCAAATTTCTTGTGCTTGTCAGCTTCCGCCTTCAGCGCAGCCTCAGTTTGCACAATACTTTTTATCTTTGACTCCCGTTCATCTATTTCCACTTTGCTTCTAGATAGTTCCTGCTCCAACCGTACTACCACATCCTGTTTCTCAGAAACAAGTTTTTTAATCTCTTCCAACTGTCTGTCTTTATCTAATAACTTCGCATTCGTCTGCTGGACATCTACTTTCATCCGACCATAATCTTCAGGATCTATTTCTTTCAATCTGTCAAGAAGCTCACCAACTCTTCTTTCGAGATTGTTACGGTCCCTTCTTTTGTGCCTCTATCTCTCTCTTACATGCTGCCACCTCATTTTGTCTTTCACCAAGCAAATTTTGTAGATTTTCAACTTCCACTTTAGATGTGTGTGTAAATTGGCGCAGCTTTTGACATTCTTCAAAATTATGTTTGTTTTCTTCTCTAAGCTGTACGTTGCTTTCACGAAGTAAGTTCATTTCTCTAACTTGAACCTGCAATGCTTTAAACTCGTCTTCTGTGAAATGCACTGATCGGGAATTTTCCCGCTCGGCACGAAGCAAGTCCTGAGCTGCTGATTCAGCTTTTACCGCACCTTCGAGCTGTGACTGTAACCGTAGCTTTTCCTGCTTCAGTAACGAAATCTCGGTCTCGGCTATCTCTTTGGACCGCCTTAAATACTTCACCACGTTCTGCAGTCCACCATCATCAATGTTTCCAGAAGATTCTGCAACAGACCCCTGACTCTTCTCAGCCAATTTAATGTGTAACGCCTCCAGTTGATCATGTAATATTTTATTCTGTTCATTAACTTCATTGAACTTCTTCTCGGCTTGATTTTTTGCTTCTTCAAGAACCAACTTTTCAGATTCCCACTTGCTTTTTAGCTCATTGTTTTCATCTTTGAGAATATCAGATACCCTTTGGAGCTCATTTGCTTTTTCCTGAATTGAGGCTAATGCTTGTGATGTTTTGGTCAGCTCTTGGATTGTATCAGACTGTAATATAACCTGTCTTTCATAATTGTCTTGAGCAGTTCGCCATCTTTGATGTTCTTTCTCCAAATTATCTTTCATGGCTGACATTTGTGACTCTAAACTCTCGATTTGCAACATTTTGGCTGTACATTCATCCCTCAATTTAGAAATTTCAGACAATGAGGAAGAAAGAGCTTCTTCTTGTGATGTAGCAGCAGAAGCCGCTTCTTTTGCCTTTGAATTATAACCATCTTGAAGCTGATTTACCTGTTCTTTGAGTGATAGCACTTCATCTTCTAACGATTTCTTCACTTTTTCTGCTTCGGCTTTAAAATTTTCATGTGATTCTTCCATTTGTTTCAATGCAGCTTCGTTTACTTGTGCTATACTCTTGTATTGCAGCATGTGATCTTTGTTATTTTGTGCTTCTACTCTTAACTTCTCAATCTCTTCTTTTAACACAACCATGTCATCTTTAGTAGTAGTGACAAGAGCATTTTCGTTATTTACTTCCGAATTCTTCAATTTCTCAAAGTGAGATAAACGTTCTTCAGCAGCAGATGCACGAGCATTAGCATCATTAACAGCACGCAAAGCATTTGCCAACTCTTTACTCATCTCTTCAATACGCTGCATGGACTCGCGCATAGCAGATTCATGCTCCAGTGCAAGCTTACGGGAATTATCACGTTCTTCTTGAAGTTCCTTTTTCGCATCAGCCCATTCTCGCTCAGCTCTTTTAACATAATCTTCTTGACTCATACGGTTAGCACTTCTTGCTTCTTCCCGAACCTCTTCAGTACTTTGAATTGTGTTCAGAGTTGCCTGCAACTGCTGAAGTCTCTCTGACATACTACGAACCTCTTCAAATGCTCGTTTTTCAGAATTTACCAATATTTCTTTTTCCCGCTTCAAAACAGATACTTCCATGTTTAATTTCCGTGACAAGTCTTCAGCAATATGCAAAGATTCAGAAGCTTCACGGATCTGTCTTTGGTAATCCACAATCAACTGTGAAAATTCAACATTTCTTGCTATGATTCCATTTGTTTCTTCCCGCTGATGATCAAAATCTTTCATGAACCGTTCTAATTTCTCATGTGCAAAAGTTGCTTCTAAACTCAACTTGTTATTCTGTGACTTAAGTGTGATAATCTCACCTCTTAAACCTGTTACCTCTTCTTCTAGAAGCTTTATACGCTCATAAGCTTTTTCTTGTGCCCTTGTTGAAGCATCATGAGAACCTTCAAGTAAAAGTGGAACATTGTTTCTTATTTCCATTGGTGGTGTATCTAATAGTTGTGAATGAGAAAGATGACGTTTATGCTCTTCTTCGTATAATTTCTTGTACATTGCAACAGATGTATGAAGTGATTCAATCATCTGCGCTTGTTCTTCCGCTCTAGCCAAAACCGCATTAACTTTAGAAGCAGTTTCGTTTGTGTGCTTTTGCAACTCTTTATCAAAATTCTCATTTAACTCCGCTTCTTTACTCTCAATCTGCTCAGTTAAAACGCGAACCAGACCCCGAAGCTGTACATTCTGTTCAACTAACCCATTTATATCCTTGAAAGTCAACAACCGCTCAGAAAACACATCATCATTATCTGAAATAACATTCAGCTGGTTTTCAACAGATGAATCATAACCAAAAGATCCACCACCACGAAGCTGTATGTCACGACATTCCTTCAACAAAACGGTCACTTGTTTTTGAAGATCAGTGTTCTCCTTTTGGGCTAAATTGTAGTTGCGTTCATGTCGTTTTAATTCAGCTTTGAGCTCCTGAATGGCTCTTTCCAGAGCACTTTGTTCGGAAAGAGAATGCTGCAATTTTTCCATTAGTGTATCGTATGCTTCAACCATTCTTTCGTGCTCGGCTCTTTCATCCATAATGACATCAGCTTTTTCTTTTATTTCATGCATCACACGTTCCAATACTGCTTCAGACTGTCTTCTACCCAATTGCTCGTGTCTCAGAGCATCAACAGCCTCTTGGTACTTCTCATACATTTTAACTAAACTCCAACCATCACGAAGAAGAGAAGCAGCTAAGGCTGTGCCAGAAATGCCAGCTGGAATACTAGGAACAAGCATCAAATTATCACCAGCATTGTTGTTCACATCCATATGGTCTCCATATGCTTTAGTATTGTAACTGCCCAATTGTAGAAGATTAATCTGGTCAGAATTCCTAGAATTTTCCAACTCTGCTTCACATTTCTCGAGTTTCTCTTTCAAACGTGAAACCTCTTTTTCAAATTCGATTCTGGTGGATGTTTCCTTATCGAGTCGCTCTTTATAATCTTTTTCAACTTGACTTGCATGTGTCTCCAGAGCTTTAATAACACCTTCAAGCTCTCCTGCCTTTTTGGACCACTCATCAGAATTCTCTTTATAAAGTTCAACAAGTTTGTTTACAGTGGACAGCTCAGCAGACAATCGCTCCTCAGTTGCAGCAGCCGCATCTTTAGAGGAACAGAATTCATTCTGTAAAGCTTCTAGCTTTGACTCAAGCTCTTTGACTTTATCATCCTTCCACTTCAACGAGCTAGACTTATCATTGTATGCTCTCTCCAGGTCTGCAAGCTTTGAAGACATATCTGCTTCCAGTTCATTATGTACCTTCCTCAGCTCCAAAAGACTGTTGACTTTGGAAGTCAACTCATCATTAAGCCAAAGGTTGTGTCTCTCAACTAACTCCTTCTCTTGAGACAATCGAGCCAGAGAAGCGTGAACACGCGAATGCTCAGCCTCAAGTTCATTGATCCGTGACTCTTTAGCAGAAGCGTTGTCAGTCAAAGCGACAATCTTGTCAAGATACGACTTGATGCTAGAATTCTTCTCATTGATCTCTAAATCCTTATGTTCAATTAAATGAAGCAATTGACTTTTGGATTTTTTGAGCTCTGAAGCTTCTAGAGACAGCCTTTCAATCTCCCCATCCTTGCCAATCTGGAGAAAAATAACAGTTCAATCAGATCACTTGCATATATAAAACAGTCTTTAAAGAAAATTCCAATATCACACAGAAAGAAACTCATTGGGCAAATGAAATAAATAAATGCATTTATAATAGTGATCAATAGAAAGCGTCACTTTTTTAGAGTATATCTTGCGTTTGGGTCATTTCAATATTTATCTACAATACACATAACAGGTACGTCTTCATAAATAAGACACTGGTGCGATATACGCAGATACTGCTAGGGTAACATATGTGTAAACATATAAACGCAGAAAGAAGATACCAGCCCGGTGTTATTGACCAAAACTATTAAACCCAAATGATTAATCGACTTCAAACCACATTCAAGAGTCTCCTATTAATTTAAATTAACAAAGACATGCCCAAAACTGCAGTCTACTACCAAAAATGAGCAAAAAAAACCTCATAGCATATATGTCGCTTCAAGATGGATTAAGAGTATCTGCAATTCTATAGAAATAGCATAAGAATCATACGATGACGAAAGACTACAGCTACCAGCCTTCTAACACTACCAAAAACAACCAAATCTAAGCCCAAACTATATTTCTTATGAGGCTGTCCACATTTTAATAGGGATACTACAAGTTTAAGCATTCCTATTGAGCATTCACAATCACATAGCAATACAAGCTGCTCAAGACAGAACTTATAAAAAGAAGCTACAAGAACAGCTAAAGAGTTGGTCAAAATCAACCATCCAATCTCCAAATCAAATCATCATTACATAAGATAATTAAAGCACTCCACAACCCAGCGTATGTACTTGAGTTGCCTTTGTCACTTCTTTAGATTAAATTAACGTTTTTTCATAAGATTAGAAAGAAGATTGCATATTTTTCATTAGATTAAAAATAAGCCGAACAAAATAAACTTATGAGCCAAAAAATACACTAAAAACATGCACCCCCATCAAACAATTCAATAGTACAACTGTTCCATAAGTCAGTCCAGACTCCAGAGTGAGCATTCACAACTTCTATTTACAAAAAAAATGCAAAAAATGTTCACAACTTTGCATCTAACAAGCACGAGATCTCATAATCGCATATATCATAAACCTATTCGAACACTATCATGGTGATTTCAACAAATCAGCCTAGCATAAGACGCTGTTTCAGATTGCTTATTTTTTCTGCTATAATAAAAAGAAGGTACATGAAACAGTATTTGAATTTGCTCATTTGGTGATAGCAAAAAACTCTGACTAAAAGAATACTAGTAAACTTGTTTGTTTTCAAGCGCTTGCAAAATTGCTTAACCTGCACTTCAAACTGCTGATCATTAAAAAATAATAATAAGCAACCCAACACCCTCTGTGAATACATTTCACAACTTCCACTATCCAATTAACTTGCACAAAATGTTCACATTAACAAACCCTAATCCCCTATAACACAAAGTAATAAATCACATAACTCGCATATACCATCACTTTTTTAGAATCTATTTTATACTGAATGCAGATAAATCTGATGCTTATTCCCTTTTCCCTTCCTTCGCAACCTCCGTTTAACCTTGTTCAAATACTATTCCCTAAACTACTTACTGTTAAGCCACTACTAACTACTTATTTATATTTGACAAAATAACAAAATCCTAAACAACTTAAACATTTCAATAGAACAATAATTTCAATCACAAATCAATTAGTCCAATAGAGCAGCAAGCCCTAATTTCACTACATAACAAACTAACAAACAACATTTTTAACATACAGCATAAACTACACTCAAATAAACAATCAAAATCATCAAATAAAGGTTATACCAGTGATGATTAACCGCCTGAAACTTCGCAGCTTCCTTTTTACCTTCTTCGTATATAATTTCCTAAAATACTTACTCTTAAGCCGTTAATAACTACGTATTTATACTTAAAATATCACCAAATNATGTTCAATTAAATGAAGCAATTGACTTTTGGATTTTTTGAGCTCTGAAGCTTCTAGAGACAGCCTTTCAATCTCCCCATCCTTGCCAATCTGGAGAAAAATAACAGTTCAATCAGATCACTTGCATATATAAAACAGTCTTTAAAGAAAATTCCAATATCACACAGAAAGAAACTCATTGGGCAAATGAAATAAATAAATGCATTTATAATAGTGATCAATAGAAAGCGTCACTTTTTTAGAGTATATCTTGCGTTTGGGTCATTTCAATATTTATCTACAATACACATAACAGGTACGTCTTCATAAATAAGACACTGGTGCGATATACGCAGATACTGCTAGGGTAACATATGTGTAAACATATAAACGCAAAAAGAAGATACCAGCCCGGTGTTATTGACCAAAACTATTAAACCCAAATGATTAATCGACTTCAAACCACATTCAAGAGTCTCCTATTAATTTAAATTAACAAAGACATGCCCAAAACTGCAGTCTACTACCAAAAATGAGCAAAAAAAACCTCATAGCATATATGTCGCTTCAAGATGGATTAAGAGTATCTGCAATTCTATAGAAATAGCATAAGAATCATACGATGACGAAAGACTACAGCTACCAGCCTTCTAACACTACCAAAAACAACCAAATCTAAGCCCAAACTATATTTCTTATGAGGTTGTCCACATTTTAATAGGGATACTACAAGTTTAAGCATTCCTATTGAGCATTCACAATCACATAGCAATACAAGCTGGCTCAAGACAGAACTTATAAAAAGAAGCTACAAGAACAGCTAAAGAGTTGGTCAAAATCAACCATCCAATCTCCAAATCAAATCATCATTACATGAGATAATTAAAGCACTCCACAACCCAGCGTATGTACTTGAGTTGCCTTTGTCACTTCTTTAGATTAAATTAACGTTTTTTCATAAGATTAGAAAGAAGATTGCATATTTTTCATTAGATTAAAAATAAGCCGAACAAAATAAACTTATGAGCCAAAAAATACACTAAAAACATGCACCCCCATCAAACAATTCAATAGTACAACTGTTCCATAAGTCAGTCCAGACTCCAGAGTGAGCATTCACAACTTCTATTTACAAAAAAAATGCAAAAAATGTTCACAACTTTGCATCTAACAAGCACGAGATCTCATAATCGCATATATCATAAACCTATTCGAACACTATCATGGTGATTTCAACAAATCAGCCTAGCATAAGACGCTGTTTCAGATTGCTTATTTTTTCTGCTATAATAAAAAGAAGGTACATGAAACAGTATTTGAATTTGCTCATTTGGTGATAGCAAAAAACTCTGACTAAAAGAATACTAGTAAACTTGTTTGTTTTCAAGCGCTTGCAAAATTGCTTAACCTGCACTTCAAACTGCTGATCATTAAAAAATAATAATAAGCAACCCAACACCCTCTGTGAATACATTTCACAACTTCCACTATCCAATTAACTTGCACAAAATGTTCACATTAACAAACCCTAATCCCCTATAACACAAAGTAATAAATCACATAACTCGCATATACCATCACTTTTTTAGAATCTATTTTATACTGAATGCAGATAAATCTGATGCTTATTCCCTTTTCCCTTCCTTCGCAACCTCCGTTTAACCTTGTTCAAATACTATTCCCTAAACTACTTACTGTTAAGCCACTACTAACTACTTATTTATATTTGACAAAATAACAAAATCCTAAACAACTTAAACATTTCAATAGAACAATAATTTCAATCACAAATCAATTAGTCCAATAGAGCAGCAAGCCCTAATTTCACTACATAACAAACTAACAAACAACATTTTTAACATACAGCATAAACTACACTCAAATAAACAATCAAAATCATCAAATAAAGGTTATACCAGTGATGATTAACCGCCTGAAACTTCGCAGCTTCCTTTTTACCTTCTTCGTATATAATTTCCTAAAATACTTACTCTTAAGCCGTTAATAACTACGTATTTATACTTAAAATATCACCAAATCCTAACACAATTTCAAAGTGCCTATATATATAAATCGGTGCTTATCTGCTTGAACCTTACATTTCCTAAACAACTTCACAATATAGCCAACATCCAAACACAATTTCTAATTTCTAACTGCTTATCAATGAGTAGAAATAATAATAAGCACTTGCAGCAAACTAACAAACAGCATTTTTAAAAGATATAACATAAACTTCACTCAAATAAAATCAATATAAGCAAACAAAAGCTATACTGATTGAATATAAATCTGATACTTATCCACTTGAACATTTACACCTCCATTTTACCTTCTTCAATTATAACTTCCTAAACAACTTACTCTTGAGCCGCTAACAACGACTTAAATTATATTTATATTTATATTTAAAATAAAGTACACTCAAACACGCTTACGAAAACTAAGACAATGCATTCATTTCTACAACACCCCCTAACATACTAGGTATATATACTACAATTTTATTAAAAAAAAATAAAGCAAACTAAAATTTATACCAATTGATAGATAGTTATTCCCTTAAACCTTCGCAACCTCCATTTCACACTAAACTGCTATTCTTAAGCCGCTAATACCAACTACACATTCATTTCAACAGCTCATCCTATTATACTAGGCATATATACCATAACTTCTATAAATAAATGAAAACACAAAATGATAAGAAATTGCATATAAATCTGGTGTTTATCCACTTCGCAACCTCCGTTTTACCTTCTTAAAACAAACTAACAAATCACATTTTATAACATATAACATAAACTTCACTCAAATAAATCAATCTAAACAAAGAAAAGTTATACCGATTGAATATAAATCTGATGCTAATCCACTTAAACCTTAATATACTTTGCAACAAACGTTTACAAATGCTACTTGAAGAAGCACATCATTAGCATTTAACGTATTTTGTCATTTTACACTTTATAGTTACATACACCTACGTTACCAAACACTTCTACATAGCAAACAGCTGGCGATAGTTTTACCAAACACGCATCATAACATAAAGTTAATACAAAATCGTAAAATACAAAACAAAATAAACAATAAATTTATACCGCTCTTACGAAAACTAAACCGACGCATTCATTTCAACAACTTATCCTAACATACGACACATACATACCACAACTTTTATAAAAAATATATATAAATAAACAAAAAAGTTATACCGATTGGATATAAATTTGATGGTAATCCGCTTAAGCCTTAATATACTTTGCAACAAACGTTTATCATTACTAAACGCTACTTTACAAATGCTACTTGAAGAAGCACAGCCTTGGCATTTAACTTATTTTGTCATTTTACACTTTATAGTTACATTTACATACTCCTACGTTACCAAACACTTCTACATAACAAACAGCTAGTGATAGTTTTACCAAACACACATCATAATACAAAACAAAATAAATAATAAATTTATACCGTATGAATATAAATCCGATACGCTTACGAAAACTATGCCGACGCATTCATTTCAACAACTTATCCTAACATACTACACATACATACCACAACTTTTATAAAAAAAATAAAAATAAGCAAAAAAGTTATACCGATTGAATATAAATCTGATGCTAATCCGCTTACACCATAATACACTTTGCAACAAACGTTTACGAATGCTACTTGAAGAAGCACAGCATTAGCATTTAACTTTTTTTTGTCATTTTACACTTTATAGTTACATTTACATACACCAACGTTACCAAACACTTCTACATAACAAACAGCTAGTGATAGTTTTACCAAACAACGCATCATAATACGAAACAAAATAAATAATAAATTTATACTGTATGAATATAAATCCGATACGCTTACGAAAACTAAGCCGACGCATTCATTTCAACAACTTATCTAACAAACTACACATACATACCACAACTTTTATAAAAAATATATATAAATAAGCAAAAAAGTTATACCGATTGAATATAAATCTGATGCTTATCCGCCTGAACTTTGGCAACCTCCGAAAGACGCTCTTCATCCTTAGACTTCAGTTCATCGCACAATAACTGAAGCGAATCGAATTCGCCTTTAAGCGAGACGTATTTCTGCTCCAGCAACGCACACGTCTGTTCAGCGGTTATCGATTGCGCATCGAATTGAGCTTTTTCAGTTTCGAGTTGGTTGTAAAGGTCTTTGATGAATGAATCTGCTTTTTGTGTGATTAGGGAGGGGTCGTGTGAGTAACGCGTGTATTCTTCGTCCGTTATGAATAACGGCATGGTGGTTGTGTAGGGGGGTTTGAGGGAGGAGTGATGGGAGGGTTTGTTTTGTTTGAAGGGGTGATTTAAAAAGAAGAAGAAGAAGCCCTAGAATGTGGAGAGGTCGGTTTGGTTTTTGGGATTGAGATGGTGGGTTGTATGTTGTGGATTGAATGTTGTACTTTTTTATTGGAGCAAAGAGGCGTTTTCGGGATTAATCTTTTTTATATAATAAAACAAAACCCCAAGTGGGGACTTTTCCATTTCTAAAAAACTAAACCATACCTTATTTAGTAATAATATTATTTAAAAAAAAGATTATTTTCTTATTAGGTAACATTTTATATTTATCCATAATACAAGTAGAAGATAACTACAAAAAATATAGATAAGAAGCAATTAACAATAGGATTAAAACTTTTAATAATTATCTTTAATAATAAAAAACTATAATTAAACATCATAAATCAAAAAAAAAGATTAAATTATTTGTTTTTTAATAAATAAAAATATATGATTCAATTTTTTTTTTATTAAAAAACCCGCGCGTGCGCGGGCATTATAACTAGTTTTTTAAAAAATAATGTCATTTATTTTTTCTTGAGCACTCAACCAAAAATGGTTGAGGAGTTTCTCACATAAGTAGAAGTTTTATTGGGACACAAGTCCTTTGGAAATAAAGTTTTGATATTAATGTGTTTTTCCTTTTAATAAAAATGTAAATATAAAATGCGCTCCTTGTCTCGTACAAAGTGGTGCTTGTCGTGCGTCCCCGCTGTACAGTGTCAGATGGTACATCTTAACCGTTAGTGGCTGTTGGGGAGCAGTAGTACTGTGTGCTCAGTCTTGCCAGATAGGTTTTACCAGGCACTGCATGGCCTAGGATTTAAATCAGGCCGCTATCAAGTGTTTGTTGATGGATCTTGGTAATGGGCTTGATTCGAGCGTGTATTTAGTGGGCTTAGGCCATTAATATGGATACGTTATCAAGTCCTCCAATCTAATATTAGATCATGCACTAATGATATGATGNTTTTTTTTTTTTTTTTTTTTTCCTTTTAACTCAATCAGGGCTTTAAGCTGATGGCTAAAATTTTTCTTAGTTTTTTCCTTATATTTTTACGAAGGCCAGTTGTCTTTCTTTGTTTTAAGAAGAAACGCTTTTGGTTTTTTCGTGGTGTAAGATGAAAGTTAGTCGTGTTGATGACGAAGACATTATTGCCTATCTCGAATCCTTTACCCGCGTATGGGGGTTGGATGTGGAGATGTTAACTCCTTTTTCATCCTTGTCTAACGTTAATATCCTTTGGGTGTATTTTGATCTCAGTGGAATATCTCAAGTGATTGTTTGAATGAAAGTCGTGGAGGGTCTTGCATCTTACTTTCCATCGTTTTCCTTTAAGCCCCATCAGGCTGATTTGGTCGTCCTGATGAGAAACTTAAATGTTACACCATATACTCAATGTGGGCTTGGTTAGGCTGAAACTTTAATGTTTCACCGTACGTCCAGGACCAGTTTGCTTGTTGGTCCTGGGTGATGTTCTTCAAGAATCTGGGAACGATGTTGATTGACGTTCGCAGATCGGCTATAAAAATTCTTACAGATCATTGGGGAAGGATGCTAGGAATAAGTTGTTTACTTGTTCCCTCTTTGCCTTGATCTGGTATGCCTTGTACCTCTAATGTGTTTTTTAGGGTTTTTTCTGTTTTAATTAGCCGACTAGCTTTGGTTTTTTGTTTTCGGACTATCAAGTAGCTTCGTACAGCTGAACTGAGTAATCCAGTTGTTGTAGTACTCCTAATGCGTGTCTCGGTTATTCTTTAAATCGGGCTGATGACTTCTTTCTAACAATCTCCTAGGTTGGCCCAGTATCCGGTGATTCCTTAGTGTTCGGTTTAATGAACATATAATGTTTGGCCACGGTTTATGGCCTGCTGAGAACTGCAATAGGGAAGGAGTTTGTTGGATTTGTCATTGCATAAATATAAGGGTAAGAAGCAATTTTATCCATCTCTGAATGTACACCCAATGGATTATTTGATCCATATTGATGCAATGCGGCCAGATAAAGAAGATTGGCGCCTACTAAAAGAAAGGGGAGTAAATGACGAAGACTAAAAAAACGATTTAAGGTGGCATTGTCCACAGAGAACCCACCCTAAAGCCAAGTCACTATGGTATCTCCTACTACAAGTATGGCGCTAGCTAAGCTTGTATTGTAGCCCCCCAAAAGCTCATCTAACCCCAAGGTGGTACGTATCCTATAAAAGCTGTCACAGTCATTAATAGTAAGATTACAACTCCGACACACCGAACAAATTCCCTAGGACTGCTATAACTCGCATGATATAGACCACGGAAAAGATGAAGGTAAACCACAATGAGAAACATACTTGCCCCATTAGCATGCATATAACGAAGTAACCAACCCCCTTCAACATCTCTCATAATGTGTTCTACGCTGTCGAAAGCTAGATCTACATGAGGTGTGTAATGCATAGCTAAAAAAACGCTAGTCACTATCTGAATGACTAAACAAATACCAGCTAACGGACCGAACCCCTACCAATAACTAAGATTGCTCAGGGTTGGATAATCTATCAAATGCTGATTAAGTTGGAGAATATAGGTAATAAATAGTATAGATGAGCTATTCTTGCTGTTAGAAGTCTTCTTTAAAATGTTAAAGAAATTAGTAAGAAAGTGGCTTTGTTTCAGCGATCCACCTTAGATGTAACATCGTTTTAAGGTTGGATGCATGCCATGTTAGGGGAATGTCAAATCCACGTCCAAGTACAACGTCATACTCTGGAGAATAATACTCCAGAAGCTTAGCATTGAAGTTTCATCCATCAGGTCCTTGGTAGAATTTCCAATAAGGGCAGGGGTCACTACAGTTAAAAGCGACTACCCTGGCAAAAACATAAGCCTCTGTGAGTGCCCTAATGACCCCAAGGTGGTACGTATCCTATAAAAGCTGTCACAGTCATTAATAGTAAGATTACAACTCCGACACACCGAACAAATTCCCTAGGACTGCTATAACTCACATGATATAGACCACGGAAAAGATGAAGGTGAACCACAATGAGAAACATACTTGCCCCATTAGCATGCATATAACGGAGTAACCAACCCCCTTCAACATCTCTCATAATGTGTTCTACGCTGTCGAAAGCTAGATCTACATGAGGTGTGTAATGCTGATGGGTGGTTTTGTGACCTTACAACAGGTTTTACCTCTCGAGGGATCTCAAGAGGCTTACAACCCCACCAGGCAGTGTACCTGACCGATGCAGTATAGGATAGTGGTAAGTACGGGGGATTGATCGTTCTCTCATAGGGAATAGTGTTCGTTAGGACAGAAAAACTACTCTAATAGGTCTAAGGGTGAAGGAAGATTCTTTTT
>LBNU01020880.1:46208-132775 GCA_014162995.1 Artemisia annua | reverse complement strand
GGGCTAGGAGGAAATGTCAAGGTGTCTTCCTGAATGTTATACCCAGGGTGGTTACTAGGTAGTGCTTTGGCCTCATCGCTATATGTAAAGTAATGCGGAAAATGATAAGTAGGTTGGGATGCGTTTACCTGGGAACTAGCCAACCTTCTTGCGTTGTGAGTTACTCCTGATAAGTGGGCATGGTGTGTCCGGACTGAATGTTTGGCGGTTCCTTTCCCTGACACCCTCTAGCACCCTCTACGACTCCCTGAACTTTGAATGCTTGAGACGTTCGTGATTGTCGGGATGGCCTGAGAATATGATGTTTCTCACGAGACCATGTAGGTTCCTTCCGGGGAAGTGACGTGTACAGGTTGACATGGTTAACTAATGCGTGCATCTCCCTCAATGGTTTCTTTGTGTGGTTTCTAAATGACTGGTGAATCTCTTTTTCGGGTATTTGTTGATTCTTCTCTGTGTGAGGAGGGTCCTCCACTTAGATAGATCTGAGGTGGTGATTGGTTGTGTCTGAAATTTAAGGAGGTTGTTCACGAGACATGTTTGGCTAAAAACTTGCGTAAAAAAGAAAAGGAATGAAGGAGGAAAAAAAAACTTGATTTTTGAGTGAGAAATGAGCGAAAATACGTGAAAATTTTTGAGAAATTTGCGGCTATTTCGTATCATGTCCTCACGGATGGCGGAATGTTTACGTATGGTATGTAAATGGGTTTAGAGATGGGATGAGAATGGTTTTCTTGTTTGGTTTCCTGTGCAGAACGGTAAGAACCCAATGAGATTGATAATGATCAAGAAGCTCGGGTAACACTTAAACAAAGCCCATACTTTACTGCTGTGGGGCATTATTTGTCCAAGTGTCTGAAACTTGTGAAGTAGTGTGTGTAACCTTCTATTTATAGAGAGGCGAGTATGGTTTAGAGATAGACCCTTTAGGGATGATCAACGGCTACGAGATGACCAACCACCGATGTAATTTGTAGCAAGTATTGCGACAAAGTCACTGCCACCATTGGACCTCCAAGAAATCCTAGTTTCTCTCCCCCCCCCCCCAAAATAATAATAATAATAATAATTAAAAAAAAATAAAAAATAAAGAAAGAAAAAAAAAACGTGGCCACTTTCTTATTAATCTGTTGTTATCATCATTTTTTTCACATGCAATCCTACTTCAATTCTTAGAGAACAAGTGCTCGCAGCGGGGGCGAAGGTTGAGAGCTTAGATGACCATTATTGAAGGAGGGAACTTTGGAGTGATATAGTAGTATACGGGTCTATAGGGGAAAATCAAATAAAAAGTTTCAAGCAGATTATAAAATTGTGATGAATTATGTATGAAGAATGTTTTGCCGTAGTTAGACTTGAAAAATCATACATGCACGTTTAAATGTTTATTGGTAACCTTATTATTATACTCCGTATATGAAATTGAAAGTCTCTTCGGTCTAAAATTTAAGTGTATGTATATTATTTGAAACTAGGCAAATATTTATGCAATTGGGTTAGGGTAGTACTCTAGTAACTTGTTGGAATCCACAACCGAATGAATGGAGTATGAATAGCCATCAATTAGAAGCAATGCAAAAATAAAATCAAGCGGCCCCTCAGCCTTCATGGGCTTTGTTGGACGTTTTCGAACTTTAACAACATGAGTTTGTCATTTTTATACCTTCGTTGTAGCATAAAAAAACATGTTCGATCTGGTGTTCATCATGATCGACCAAAAATATGGTCTCACATATTGTTATCTCATTATAAATTTGGTTTTTTAGATATATGGCTACATCAACCTATAACATTTCTTCATTAAATAGTTCTAAGCCAGTTGTTGAAGTAAAATGTTGTACCTTACTTCAAACAAGCAAGAGGTTCTTCCGGATGGTCCAGCTGATGGTCCAGCTTTGATCCTTCAGATACCTACACAAGAAAAGCACGCGTTAACCTCGCCCCGGGTGTTATCCCAGGACCAAGCTCCGGCGTGAGAATAAGTCTCTAGAGAGAGAAAGTATATGTGTGTGTTATAGAGAGGGAAAAGCATACCATTGAGAGTGGTAAATGCACTCTATTTATAGATGGGCTTTCTTGTCTTATCTACGTGATGGGTGACACATTTAGGCGGGAAAACAATTAGGGGGGAAATTGCAGATGTTTCCTTGGCCCATTCGGCTTGTCGGTTTCGGACAAGGTGCCTTTCATCCAGGTGTCCTTTCAATCTAGCCGTTCGGCTTGGTCCTTCCGGACAAGGTTGCCTTTGCATCCGGTGTCTTCTCATCCCTGAGCCCGTTCGGCCTTTGGTCCTCTCGGACAGTTGCCTTTCTCCGGTGTCTTTCATCTAAGCCGTTCGGCCTTGGTCCTTCCGGACCGTGCCTTTCATCCGTGCTCTTTCATCTGAGCCCTTCGGATTGGTCCTTCGGCACATACGTGCTTCATCCGCAGGGCAACTCCATCTGGGTGCTTCCATCCGGCGGTCTTTCATTTTATGTCCTGACGGATCAAGGTCTATCAGACCACCCATACCGTCATCAGTCCCCCCGAGTATGAGTATCTGTTGACCGATAGTCAATTATGCTATATCTTTAAAATTTCAGTTTGTTTATGTCAAATACGAAGCATTTAGTATTCTGGCGTTCTTAAATTATCCGGCACCGCAAATACGTGGCATGTTCTTCCGTGTGATGGTAAAGTGTAGTCTGTATTGTTCATCACTGTGGTCAGCCAAACCGTCCAAGTAACCGACAAGAGGAGGTAATATCGAACGACTGCGAAGGGCGCAACATGCTAATTAAACGATTGGGTCGCATCAGACCAGGTAACGGCCATCATGTCCAGTATAGTGATTGTTGACTAGTCATGATGCTATACTTACATTTTGTCTTGTCTTTATATTTAGCATTTTTCATAATTCTTCCGAATGGTTCTTGGAGCCATCAGCCAAAGGTGTATTTGTTACCCGGAGGTTGAAGCTGAAAACATACTCTGTCCTTTCAATCATCCGCTTTGTTTCATGCATACAATAGCAATACCCTTACCTATAGCAATAACATTATTTTTGTGAAGCACCAATCCTATATGTCATCCTTTTTATTTTTTAAATCACCAAACTTATACCAACACAACTCTGTTTCTTTTTGTTACGTCCGCCTACTTACACTAGCCTTCCGGAGGTACAAGCTATGTTCTTGAGGCAGCTTATTACGAGGCTTATTAGCCTCGTCCTTGCCAACCGTTTGCGGCCCCAACTTGACCGTAATCATATATGGCGCAACACTTTTTGGGCATAGGATCCATCTTTGGGGGCGTCGTATCGCCATTCCGGCCTCTTGCCTTAGTCCGTCCAGATGTCGACACGCCTTTTTGCGGGCATGAACAATCATTTCGGCCCGACTGCGCCATTGCGAGGCACTCTGGCTAATTTACGATGTGACAACCCCCTCTTTTGGGCATGAATCATCCTTCGGGCCCGACTTGGCGCCATTCGACACATTGGCCTTGTTGTAGATTGAAACCTTTCTTGGGTCATGAATCATTCTCGGCCGAGCTTATGCGCCCATTACGGACACTGTGGCCTTCAGCATTGTAGCCATGTGAACCCTTTTTGGGCCATGGAATCCTATTTCGGGGCGACGACCTGCGCCATTCGGCACTTGGCCTTCAGTTGTAGATTGACAACCCACTTGGGGTATTTTGGGCCGAAGCCTTGCGCCATTCCGCAGCTTGGTCTTACTTCGTAGACTCGACAACCTAATTGGGATCTTCGGGCGAACCTGCACCCATTCGGCCCATTGGCCTTAGATTGTTTCCTGTGGAGTTTTCCCTGAGAGTAAAACACGAAAGCTCTTTTGCTTTTTCCGTTTAGATATGATAAACACAATATTTTGTTTTTATCAGTACGAAAAAATTGCGGGTCACAGACAGGGCCCCACCACGATCCGACTGAAGGGCATTAATACCATTCATACTCCCCAGTTCAACGGTGCTATATTTTATAGTGTCCGTTTGAACATAAATAAACAAATACTAGATAAATAATCCAACTAATAAAACAACAACATTACCCCGTGGATAAATGTGTCCAGTTTCTTACTTGACGGTCGGATGGCAACTTATTAAATTTGACAATATGCCCGATATTTATACACGCGGTTAGATAACGTATATACGCTTTGTTAAAAGAAAAGCCCAATTAATAATTTAAGAGCTGTGCGGAATATGCCAATATAAAATCAAATTAATTGTATTCCCCAATGCCAACAACCAACGTGACCATCAGTACCCTCTTTCTTTTATCCCATAACCTTAAAATGAATCAGATTAGAATCCATCTCCTAAAAAGGTTAGCAGCTAAACAGTACTATATACTATATACTATTACTATCTTTTCTTTTAAGAAATTTTCTTGTAAATTGGCCTCAACCCTGTTTCGGGCAACATCCGAAACCATTTAATAGATCCATCAACCGCCTAGAAGATTAATCATATCCGGTAGCACGCCCGACGCTTTATATCGGAAGGTCAGGGCAGTAAAAAGGCATACGACGCAGTACGCCTGGTTCTGTGACTGTAGAGCCTCGATGCTGGAGGGCCGAAGGTGGGTAACGACGGGAGTCAATGATTGATAGACCGCTTAGAATGGGCACCGCGCAACGGTCTCTCTAGCCGGAGGTTCGAGCTAGAAAAAAGATGAACCGGCACAGCTCCGAAGTAGTAAGTACGATACATAGAATTTTGGGTCGATCCAGGAAACCTGCCGAGAAAAAAGAAAGAGTATGCTCCCAACCCATCGCGAGATAAATGGGTTTCGTCGTCAGTCTTTCGTCTTGTATGTTGGTGTGATGATGATTGATGAACAGCCTTAGGAGATAATTCAAGTACCTTGAACGATCGTGACTTTTATTCTTCCATAAAGCTGCATAATTATTGTATACAACATAAGCCTTGTATAATCACTTATGCGCGAAGCTTGAGGAGTGGGTGCGTCTGCGCCGAACTGCCATAGGTCGCAGAAGTGTCTGACTCGAATTAGCTGGGCTTGTTGTTTTCGTTGACCACATAGTCAAANCATCACTTTTTTTCACAGGCAATCCTACTTCAATTCTTAGAAAATAAGTGCTCGTAGCAGGGGCGAAGGTTGAGAGCTTAGATGACCATTATTGAAGGAGGGAACTTGGGAGTGATATAGTAGTATACGGGTCTATAGGGGGAAAATCAAATAAAAAGATTCAAGCAGATTATAAAATTGTGATGAATTATGTATGAAGAATGTTTTGCCGTAGTTGAAAAGTTCAAGACTTGAAAAATCATACATGCACATTTAAATGTTTATTGGAAACCTTATTATTATACTCCGTATATGAAATTGAAAGTCTCTTCGGTCTAAAATTTAAGTGTATGCATATTATTTGAAACTAGGCAAATATTTATGCAATTGGGTTAGGGTAGTACTCTAGTAACTTGATGGAATATCCACAACCGAATGAATGGGAGTATGAATAATCGAATAGCCATCAATTAGAAGCAATGCAAAAAGAAAATCAAGTGGCCCCTCAGCCTTCATGGGCTTTGTTGTCGTTTTTATACCTTCGTTGTAGCATAAAAAAACATGTTCGATCTGGTGTTCATCATGATCGACCAAAAATATGGTCTCACATATTGTAATCTCATTATAAATTTGGTTTTTTAGATATATGGCTACATCAACCTATAACATTTCTTCATTAAATAGTTCTAAGCCAGTCGCCTTATAAATTCATTAGTAAAAAGAAATAACAAATAAGAAATTACTTTTAAAAAAGCAATAACATGTATCCATCTTGAGAAGTTCTAAGAAGAGTTACATTTGCATAAATCCCATGGGATATACAAACAGAGCAAATATGCAATTATGCATTTATGCATGTATTAAGATTGTTACAACCAAAATTAATCTCATAAAGTCCAGCACCTCTCTATATTGTTGATAAAATATTTTCTCATCATAGTTAGCTGTTCAAAGTTCAAACCAATCAATGATCTATTGAACATTCTCCCTCAAATAGCCTCTCTCTAGCCATTTTTGCCTGCACAATTAACCAGAACCTCACCACTTCAGTATGGTAATATATATGCACAAGTGTACTATGCTTTCATAGCCAAGAGAGCTTGTCCTAATATGAGGCCAAACATGACTATATTTTAATGTTCTTCATATTTTTTTTACCATGTGTGCTATTTGTTGCAAAGGAAAATATGGTAATCAAAATAAGAGCATATACTAAGTTCATAACATATAGGTTCCACCTTGAAGTTATGAAGATGTTCCTTTTTCTTTTTCTTTCTTTCTTTTTTTTACATACGTCATCACCAGTCACCTTATAAATTCATTAGTAAAAAGAAATAACAAATAAGAAATTACTTTTAAAAAAGCAATAACATGTATCCATCTTGAGAAGTTCTAAAAAGAGTTACATTTGCATAAATCCCATGGGATATACACACAGAGCAAATATGCAATTATGCATTTATGCATGTATTAAGATTGTTACAACCAAAATTAATCTCATAAAGTCCAGCACCTCTCTATATTGTTGATAAAATATTTTTTCATCACAGTTAGCTGTTCAAAGTTCAAACCAATCAATGATCTATTGAACATTCTCCCTCAAATAGCCTCTCTCTAGCCATTTTTGCCTGCACAATTAACCAGACTCAATAAACCAACCTCACCACTTCAGTATGGTAATATATATGCACAAGTGTACTATGCTTTCATAGCCAAACAATGCATTGAGTTATTTATTTATTTATTTTTATTTTTTTCACGAACCATGAGCCGTGCTCAAACATACCCTTGGATAGAAATGGTACAAGAGAGCTTGTCCTAATATGAGGCCAAACATGGCTATATTTTAATGTTCTTCATATTTTTTTTACCGTGTGTGCTATTTGTTGCAAAGGTAAATATGGTAATCAAGCATATACTAAGTTCATAACATATAGGTTCGACCTTGAAGTTATGAAGATGTTCCTTTTTTCTTTTTAAAAAGGCATTAGTTTTTGTAAAAAGAAATTAAAGTAGATGAAGGTAGGACATATATACCTGTTTTTCATAATTTGTACAAATTGTTACTACTGAAAGTAGAATAACTTGTATCGTACAACCGACAAGTATTCCAATCCACAATCCCTCTCCTCTTAGTGAGGTATAAAAGCCCAATAAAATAGCAACCGGGATTCCAAAAAGATAGTAAGCAGCAAGATTCGCGTATGCCCCTATACGTTGCCATCCCACGCCCCTCGCAATACCTAAGTCATCAACAAACAGAAAACCATCATATATATGTGAACTAAAAAAAATAAATACAAAAAAAATAGAGGATGAGAGGATGTCTTATAACCTGAAAGTGTTCCTTTTAGACTATCCATTACAATGTTTAAGCAGAGAAAAGGGGCTATTTTAGTAACATAATTGACAACTTCCTTCTCATTCGTGAAAATGTATCCAAAAACACGTCTACTAGCAAAAACTGCAGTGCTGACTATAACTGTCTCAGCAACTGTTAAGATCATGATGGCTAGGACAGCTACACGAGCCCCTTCTGGATTCCCTGCTCCTAGTTCATTCGAGACTCTAGTGCTGAAAAAAATAACAAAAAAAAAAAGTAGAAACATCACCAGTTCACCACAATTGTTATATTAGTCATGCACATACTATTGCATACATAATTTTTTTTGCATGATTACTGATTAAGATGAATTAGAACAAACCTAACACCAGCGGCAAATCCAAATGGTATGGCATAGAGCGTGACAATAGTGTTGAGACTGTTCAAGAAATGCATAAGAAAAGAAAAGTTGATACTTTATCTGGTTCAAACATGAATCTTGTATATAGGTGAAAAATCATGAAATAGTCTCATCTTTTTATAGATACCATACCATATAGCCAGAACTGAAGTTTCGAGCTCGGGATTTGGCAGAAGCCCAGAAAGCAATACAATAAACTCGTATGACCATAATTCGAGGCTGAAAATGTTAGGATGTATGCATGACACATGTCAGATATTCATACAATTCTCAATGAAAATTTTCGTTTATTCCATTTTAGTCATTTTACTTTATTTCCGTACACCTTAGTTATTATAAATGGTTTCCTCTCCCTTTTGAGATAGTTAAAATTGCTGTTCTAAAAATAATAATAATAATAAATAAAATTAAAAAAATAATAAGAATGATTTCCTCTCCCGTCAATCATTTTTTTACCAGAAGTCTTATTAAATTTGTTAACATTGGCCAAAGTCAAAAGAGAAACAAAGACATATTTTATTGGCCCAGGTATACAAAAGATACAGTGAAGTAAACGGGATGGGTACTTTGTTGAATCGATTAAGATCGTTCGCATTAAGGAAAAAACAAGGTTAATTACCAAATCATGACAGCGGATGGGATAGCAAAGCTAAAAAACTGTCTCATCCCATAAAACACTTCAACTGAAATTAGCGAACGGGTTTTTGCACACGAAGGAGAATACACCATGTAAAATAAAAGAAATATAGCATTTGACCACATAGCAACCCCTATAGATATTGCTGCTCCAATATTCCCCAAACTAGTTTTATACACAAGGGCCCAACAAAGAGGAATGTGTAGGCATAAAGCAACAGCTGAGCTGGCAAGCATGGGCAATAGCATGCTTTGCATTTGAAAATATCGAACAAGTGGTTGCAGAACTGCATAAGCGAAGAGTGCTGGGATAAGGTAAGTAATGAATTTTCCAGCTTCATGTGAAATCGAAGAGCTTTGACCCACAAAAATGAGTATTGTTTCGGTATATTTCCAAAAGATAGCAAGAGGAATGCAAACAATCAATAGAGACAAAATAGCAGTGTAAATTTGATTTCCAAATTTTTTATACTGTTGAGCTCCGTAAGCTTGTCCACATAAAGTTTCGAGTGCACTAGACATCCCCATCTGTTAGATAAAAATTCCAAGTTATATTATGCATTCCAAAGTCCCAAAATTTGATCACAGTTAGTGAAATAACTGTAGGAGTATAATATATATGCTTTTGTTTACATATTAACCCACGGTTATCGGATATTAGTCCAATATGTAGGTCATCACATTCATCATTTCTTGTCGTTTGATTTTGATCCAATTATGCGAATATTATAATCTATGTCAGTGTTATTATTAAGTATGCATATGGAAGAAAGAATAACTGCAACATGACAGACAAAGAAATGAATTTGTAAGAAACATCAAAAACAAAATTTGTCAACAAGTGCCTGAGTAGTACAAACTTGACTACATCTTTTACATTATACTTTAAGCATCTCTTTATAAGCTACCAACTTGCTCTCAAGGAGTCAGAATATTGTTATTTTTTATTTATTAAAATGGCTTCAAGGGTTCTTATATCAATGAAGGTTAAATCAAATGAAAATAGGTCTCAAACTCTCAATAATGAATCATCTAAAATTAATTCCAACTTTCGATTATTCATAACATTTTCTGAGAATGTACTAAAAAAATAAAGTACATGTGCCCTGAGTATGCAAAGCCATAAATACAAAATTTAGACCACAGGATTTCATCCGAAACTTAAGAGCTTATGTTTTTATACATACGCGTATACATAAAACAAAATCACATAAAAAGCTAGCTAAGCATGCACACTACAAAGACTGATAGCCTAACCATTAATTGGAGTGATAGTTTAGGATCATGAAACATCCTAATGCTTAACTCTTTTTGATTCTGGTTTTGGTACAAAGAGATATCACAAAGCGGATGTACTCTTCCAACAACCATATAGATTAACAATACAAAGTGGTTTTGATGGAAAATGGGGCAACAAAGATCCAATAAAGCATCACAATAAACCGAATGTAAATTAAAAAACATAAATGCGAAAAATATCATAGCTATATATATACCCTACGTTGGCGACTTGGATAGCATTTTAAATACAAATAAAATTGAATACCGGGTGTTCTTGAATGCTAGACAACAGCAAAATATGTAACATAAATATGTAAGTATGTAAAGAGAGGACTAACAATCAGGCTGAAGCCCGTGACGCCAGAGAGTGAGATAGCAATTGAGGTGCTAGAAAGAGCAAGTTCACCGAGATGACCAACCATCATGACCGACGTAACTTGTAACAAGTATTGAGACAGAGTCACTACCGCCATTGGACCAGCAACAAATCCTAGTTTCTTCATCTCTTCCACTAATACACGACATGTTACTTGTCTGTTATTATTCCTTTCCTTTAAAAGAAATCCATCTTCCATGAGATGAAGTTGTTGGGACTTGAGATGAGTAGCTGACTACTATTATGGAAGGAGAGTTTCTTACTATGATATTTTGATTATAGCCTTATAGGGTCATTATGTAGTATGCTTGTGTAAGGAGTTAGGTGGGTACAACTGTAAAAGGGGTGAGCCGAAATCGCCCTGACAACCAAACAAAAATAGAATAAAAATAATGATTCAGTTATTAACTTTTAAAAAGGTACTAGTTATAATACCTGTGCATCGATTAAGAAATAAATCACTTAACATGTTTCAATTAGTTTTACTTGGTAGACTAAAAATACAAAATCATATTTATATATGTTATAATCTACCTATTATAGGAGAATACTTTTGGATTAAAAATTATATTTTATTATTCAAGCAAAATCACATGATGATACTTGACTTGCATGAGATGTTAGTGATATATGCTTTTAGTTTTGCAAACTCATGCGATCAATTTACGATGTGTTGTGGTATTTCTTTTACTTATATTTTCGTTAAAATATGTAGCATATTTAGATAGCTTTGAAAATTGATTCATTTTCTTGATTATGAATAACCATTATACCATGTTTACTAATGTACCTTTTTGTTTAGAAAATTGTATTTTCATAAGTTTGTGCTATTTACTTCTCATGTTTGATCATAAAATTACTAAATTATCATAAATGCTTACACTTTACATAAAGAGAAACAAAAAAAGATGTAGTGGGTAGTACTCAAATTTAATCTTACGTTTATGTATAATGTATAAAAATAATTTTTCTCTGAGACCGAACTATATAAGGAAATTATAATTACTTGTATAAGTAAATTATAAATGCATGTAAAAAATGACAAAGATTACATTCGCAAGTCTTTTAGGATTGTTTGAATTCTTACTAACCTTTCACTTTAGTGTAACTTTCTTTACAATTGGCCTAAATCATCAAGGTAAAAGACACCCATATTTTAGACCGTTGGTTGATACTCATAGTGTTATCAATGACATCAAACACCTACTAAGTTTCATTAACTCATTTAAAGACACCTGCTAAGAATTTCTACCATAAAATTCCCCATATAGGCACTAAAATACATCTTTGGTGCATTAAAATACATTCACGTATTATCTAAATCATCAACTCAACTTAATTATACATTCATACCTTGAGCAGGCGTAGAAAATCCTTCCATGACAATCATGTGTTGATACTTAATCCTCCTCTAAAAAACACACACAACAAATTGCATTACACTTTAGTGTGTGTGATAAGATCATAAAACTGCAAAAAAACACTTACATATTGCATTATAGTGAGGATAACAACAAAGTTAGTTATAACATCAAATAAGAAAACTTCAGATTAGAACTAAAGGGGTGTTTGGTTATGCTTATTAAAGGTGCTTATTGGCTTATTCAATTACCATAACACAATAAGTTTATGATAAAGCTATAAGTTTTTTTTGAGAAGCTTAGTAAAAAACTCGTGTACTCACAACTATTTCTATCATAGCTTAGTGTGTTTATAGTAAAAACACAAATATTAAGTGTAGAATTTTTCAATAAAACATAAAAAAATAATAATAATAATAAATAAATAACTAAAAGTTGGTGTGTATGACAAAAAAGTTAAACCATAAAAAAGGTTACTAAAAACTATCAGCTAGATAAGGCATAAGCCAAAGTTCTGTTGATGTCTCTTTCGGATTCTATCCAGAAGCAAAAAAAGGTTAACACATAAATCATAAGTATAGAAGAATGGTTGTATCTCACATCCGTGATTAACAACTCAATAAAATTATTGCGGTATAGTAACGTAATAACCTAATTAAAAACTATGTATTATTGCTTAATAATTCTCATGTACCGACTTTAATTCCTTTACAACGGCCAACTATTACGTTTTTATTTTATTTTATTTTATTATTATTATTATTTATTTCTTCTGAAACATCACGTCAATGAATAAAGTTAGGTTATCACCTACGTAGTTTTTCTTTTTTTGATTTAGGAGGTGATTGTTATCAAATAAGGATTGTGATGCGTGCAATTTATTTATTTATTTATTTATTTTTTATAATTTAAGGAAAATACCTTCTAAATTAAACAATGACTATCTAACCCCTGTTTTTTTTTTTTTTTTTTAATAATTAGCTTTGTATAACGTTTTTAACTGACAGACATGCTGAGGTTGATGTTGATGTTATTGTTTAACTTTAACTATTGATATCATGTTGTATAAAATGTGCGAGTTTAGTAGTACATAATGAGCGTTAATAAAGTTAAAATATGCTCCGTAAAGTTTTTAAAATGTTTTTATGAATGTTCATATATAAATTTTAAATAACAATTTCATGAGTCGTTGTTATAAATAAGGATTGTGTATATTTATTTTCATATCATAGTAACTCGTGCTTACCATTTGATATTTATATTCCCATTACTAATAATTTAACCGTATTTAATATTCAAACCCGTGTACGTATAAATTAAACTTTTAAATAAAATAACATGAGTTCTTATTTTAAAAAAATATTCTAATGGATGGAGGTCTAAAACTAACAATACTAAAACTAATTCGCATATTTACCAGATCCTTTAATTTTAATGGAAGAAAGTCTAAAAACTAATACTAATACTCATGTAATTTTTAAACAAAATTATTTTTATAAAGTATAAGGGGTATAAAGTGTAAGGGGTTAATTGTGTTTTCTCCAAAGTTATTAAAAAACATGGGAACTTGTAATTTTACACTTAGCTCCACATAATTTATTTAAAATTCAACCACTAAAGTTTTATTAATTATTTCATCTTTTTTTAAGTTTTTGTTTTCATAAATTTGACACATATATTTTTATGCATTTTTTTTTCAACCAAATTTCTCCACCAAATTTATTAAGTTTGACAAAAATCAATTCAATTTTGACTTTCTATTGATCAATCATATTGCTTGATTTCGCCTAAGTGGCAAAATCGAGCTCTCCTATTGGTCTAATTTTTTTTTTCAATAACAAGGGTTTTGCAAAAACACTCCGAAATGATGTAATTCTTTTATGGCAAATTACCTGAAAATGTATTTAACTTGCCACTTTTTACCATTGTATGTAACCTTCTTTTTTTTTCCCAATCTGTCAACGAACTTGCAAAATCCGTTCATTGCGTGTAGCGGTGACCTGTTTGACCTGCTGGGGCAGGTTAAGCTAACGATCGTTAGGTTTATCATTGCAATGTTAGTCCTTTAGACTAACGATCGTTTATTATGGCTACATACAATGACAAAAAGTAACAAGTTAGATGACTTTTATTATTTTTAAATTTTATGTACGTTTTTTACACGTTTTTGCACACATTTTTATACACGTTTTTATACACATTTTTATACACGTTTATACACACGTTTTTATGCATGTTTTTATACGGATTTTTATACACACATTTGTATACACGTTTTTATGCACGTTTTTATACAAACGTTTTTTATACACACGTTTTTAAAATGTTTCAATACATACATTTTTATATACACATTTACATACGTTTTTATACACACGTCTTTATAAACACATTTTTATATACGTTTTTATACACACGTTTTTATGCATATTTTTATACACACGTTTTTATACACACTTTTAATTTAACTTTTTTTACACTTCTAATTTAACTTTTTTACACGTTTTTACACACGTTTATATACACACTTTTAATTCAACTTTTTTACACGTTTTTTACACATGTTTTTATATACGTTTTTACGCACGTTTTTAATTTATCCTTTTTACCTGTTTTTATATACGTTTTTGTAGGATATTGGTTATCATAACACAAGGTGAAGATTAAGCTCAAGTTTTCCTAGATAAAGAAAGTAAGGTTGAGATATTCTAGAGAGAGAAAGTGAAATATATTAGCTTCAAAGCAAAATGAACATCCAACCATTTCCTTTGTGTGGGAAAGGGTATTTATAGTTACAAGTAAACGCCCCATATGGGATGTGGAGTGAGCTGACAGTGGGTAAAGACCCGACCCAACTCCACAAGATATTACACTAACTAACTAAGTGTAAGTCTACGAGCTATCTTAAGCTAGTTGACACTCGGGGTGACCGAGTTTTCCATATGATTTTTCCACGTTTTATATAAGTTTTTTACGCACTTTTAAGTTAACTTTTTTTACTTTTTTAATTTAACTTTTTTACACGTTTTTACACACATGTATAAAAACGTGTGTAAAAAAGTCTGTAAAAAAAAATCTGCATTAAAGCATGTATAAAATGTGTGAATAAAATGTGTGTATAAAAAAACATGTATAAAAATATGTGTATAAAAACGTGTATAAAAATGTGTTTATAAAAACATGTATAAAAACCCGTGTATAAAATCGTTTGTATAAAAACGTGCATAAAAATGTGTATATAAAAACGTGTGTATAAAAACGTGTGTAAATGTGTGTAAAAAAATGTATGTATTGAAACATTTTAAAAACGTGTGTAAAACCGTGCATAAAAACGTGTGTATAAAAACGTGCATAAAACCGTGTATACAAATGTGTGTATAAAAATCCGTATAAAAACATGCATAAAAACGTGTATAAAAATGTGTGTATAAAAACGTGTATAAAAATATGTGCAAAAACGTGTAAAAAACGTATATAAATTTTAAAAATAATGAAAGTCATCTAACTTGATATTTTTTGTCATTGTATGTAGCCATGATAAACGATCGTTAGTCTAAAGGACTAACATTGCAATGATAAACCTAACGATCGTTAGCTTAACCTGCTCCAGCAGGTCAAACAGGTCACCGCTACACGCAATGAACAGATTTTGCAAGTTCATTGACAGATTGGGAAAAAAAAAGAAGACTACATACAATGGTAAAAAGTGGCAAGTTAAATACATTTTCAGGTAATTCGCCCATTCTTTTATTATATAAAAGATGAGTGTCATACTTAAGCTAAAGTCCCAAAAAGTGAACAAAATACCCTTGACTCGTCAGCATAAGTATTATATTGACTCGTCAGCATAAGTATTATATTGACACCATACTAAAATTCCCCTTGACTAGATATATTTGATGATGCCTTCGATCTTTTACTTTTATCTTTGATCGTTATGAAATGTAAACTAAGCGAAAAACAAGGGACGGTACGCATTTTCTTTTGGAGGAAAATGAGAATTATACTTCTATTGTTGTTAACTTACTTTGGATAATATTAATCTGATACAAGCTAAAAATCCAAACTAACTTCTAGTTTCTTTGTGAATTTTCACTTTCCATGTTAGAGTGTGCGGATGTCCTATCACATAAACAAAATTAATAGTGACCAATATATCTTCCAATTAAACAACAATTAACTCCTCTATCTTGAAATAGTCGAAAACAACACAAGTTGCAAAATAATGGTAACCAAAAACAGGTACAAAGAGATATGCACCTTAACTGCACTAAGAGCTAGAAGCGAGATGGGGCTGTTCGAGTTTGCTAACAGTTAAATCCAGTAACGAGCCAAAAATTCCATATAGGTTTGGTACAATTCGTATATAGAAGCTACATAGAGTAAATTGAGCAAGGTCTTCTGTGTAAGAATTTATGCGAAATGGCTTCAGTTCAGTATATCCTCCGTTGAACATTCTTCCTCAAATAATCTCTCCCTAGCCTTGGTTGCCTGAACCATTAAGTACTCATCAGAAACTCAATCTCATCAATTAGCATAACGTAAACAAGCAGGTGATAATTTTGACCCATTTACTTGTGAATGGGTCAACTCGGATTATACAAACAGGTTAGATTGGTAAAGTCAAAAGGTTTGGCTAAGCAAATGTGTTAAATGGAACCAAGGACGTGAAAGTTATTTACATTGCATATAACCTCCACCACTTTCTAGAAAACAAGATTGTTATTGTGATAATGCAGGTTTTACATGCTTAACACAAATCTAATATACATAAACATGGAAAGTTTTGGGCACATAAGTGTTTCGGGTCAGCCGAAAAGACATGGACAAAAATTCATATGTTATGACGTATTGTAATAATATAGTTTATGTAATCCTAAAAGAGAGTATACACTAAAAATTTTGGTAAAGCCCGGGTTTCCGAGCTTAACTATCTAAAACCAAGCCCAAACCCGTCAAACTTTTAATGAGTTTGCTTTGAGCTAAACAAACTAAGTTATTCCTGGTTTAAGTCCATCCCTATTCCCTAGCTATTTTATTTATATATCTTCTCTTCTTCTTGTACTAGTTTGTCATTATAAGAAAAAGTACACTAAAATGAGACAAAAACAGATTGAGATAGGGCATACCTGTTTTTCATAATTTGTGCAAATGGTAACGGTTGAAAGTAGAACAACTTGTATTATGGAGCCGACTAGTATTCCAATCCACAACCCCTCTCCTCTTAGTGAGGTGCAGAAGCCCAAAAAAGCAGCAACAGGGATTCCAACAAGATAAAATGCAGCAAGATTCGCGTATGCCCCTATATGTTGCCATCCCACACCCCTTGCAACACCTATTTATCGTTAAACAACCACCCTTCATTATTAATGCAGTAAAATACACACAAACATGCAACAAGATTGTATGAAATCAGTTTATAGTAAGGATCAGAGGAGGTCTTGTAACCTGAAAGGGTTCCCTGTAGACTATCCATAATGATGTTTACACATAGAAGAGGTGCTATTTTTGTGACATAATCGACAACTTCCTTCTCATTTGTGAAAATGTATCCAAAAATACGCCTATTGACAAAAACGATCATGCTGACTATAGATGTCTCAACAACTGCAAGGATCATGATGGCATTGACTGCTACACGAGCCCCTTTTGGATTCCCTGCCCCGAGTTCATTTGAGACTCTTGTGCTGGAACAATATGATACGCCACCATAAGCATATGAATGATGCATGCACAACTAAAAATAGATGAAAGTAATGCAATGTCATCATGAGATTTTTAGCAAACCTAACGCCGGCAGCAAATCCATATGGTATAGCATAGAGTGTAGATATAGTATTGAGACTGTCGAAGAAATGCACAAATAAAAATCATTATTTATTATGTCTAAAACATGAGTTCAAAGTAGGATATAAGTTACTAAAAAGGAAAGGGTGGTAAAGTTTTGTAGATACCATACCAGATTGAAAGAACTGAAGTTTCAAGCTCAGGATTTGGCAGAAGCCCAGAAAGCAATATGAGGAACTCATATGACCACCATTCAAGGCTGCAAAAGTTAGGACACATATAAAACTTTAGAATCGGAAAAAATTTCAACTAAGTAAATATGAATTTTTTTGCAAGGAGAGATGAAATTACCAAATCATGACAGCTGATGGTATACCAAAGCTGAAGAATTGTCTCATCCCATGAAAGACATCAATTGAGAATGGAGAACGGGTTTTTTCACACGAAGGAGAATACATCATGTAAGATAAGAGGAAGATAGCATTTGACCACATAGCAACGCTCATAGATATTGCTGCTCCAACATTCCCCAATCCAGTTTTATACACAAGGGCCCAGCAAACGGGTATGTGCAGACATAGAGCAACTGCTGAGCTGGCAAGCATCGGCAATAGCATGCTTTGCATTTGGAAATATCGAACAAGTGGTTGAAGAATTGCAGAAGCAAAGAGTGCAGGGATAAGGTAAGTGATGAATTTCCCAGCTTCATGTGAAATCGAAGGGCTTTGACCAACAAGAACGAGTAGTGTTCCGGTATATTTCCAGAATATAGCAAGAGGAATGCAAACAATTAGAAGAGAAACCATAGCAGTGTAAGTCTGTGTTCCAATTTTTTTGTATTGTTGAGCTCCATAAGCCTGTCCACATAGTGTTTCCAGTGCACTAGACATACCCAACTGTCAAAAGTCAAAACAACTAAAATTAAATATTTTGATTAAATAATCCAATATAATTAATAATACACTCTCAATTTTACATTCTATTGTGCAGTATCTGCAACATGAAGAATCATTTTGCCATGCATGGTAAACAATAATGTTTAATGTGTTAAGCATACTCAAGGATCAGATTAGAAGTGCATCGGGTCAAAACAATCTCATGACAATTCTATGAACTAGAAGCAATCTATTAAAGTCAAAAAGTTCGACCAGTTTTGACATCTCTTTAGTACTGTCATTTTCTTTAAAGACATAGAACCACACTTGAACTGTGAAACTTCACTCGTTAAGACGTTAACATACAAATGGCATCCACTAACCAATGTAAAAGGTATTTTTTAGAAATCATGATGTATAGGTTAACAAACGGAAGCTTAACCACCACATTACATTAAGAATCGGCATTAAGTAATTTTTTTGGCACGCAGATAGTAAACCATCAACACAACAGATGTTACAACAAAATAAAACATTTAATTATTGTGTGCAAATCACCTCCCAAAGATAAACAAACAGACAACTAGTGTCAATTTCTTTTAAAAAAATTGTTTCAAATGTTAATTTCATACTTTAAAATAGATCAATTCTAAAAAATGATATATTTGGACTTAATTATGGGCCATAGACCTTATACTAATTTCAGTGGGCATCAGACAAAGATATACTAATAGCCAAAAAGTGTATATGTGGTGATAAACATTTAAAAATATAACTTAAACACTGATTGGTATGCACAGAATGGGGTCCAATAATGCACACAAGAAAATTTCTAATCTGTATTCTGGGTGTGTTGACTGGGAAAAATGATTTTGCTTGTTAAAAAAGTAATTGGGAAAGGACAAGTGGATTATGAAAGACAACTGAATGCATTTCCTAGAAACAACAAAGACAAAATTTGTCAACAAGTAACTGATCAATCCAAATTTGACTACTTCCTCTCATAAACCATACATTACTGATATCAGGAAGAAGAAGAAAAAAATAAATAAAATAATAATAATAATAATAATAATAATAATAATAATAATAATAATAATAATAATAATAATAATAATAATAATAATAATAATAATAATAATAATAATAATAATAATAATAATAATAATAATAATAATAAAAAGTTTCTTTCCAAGATGTTAAATAATTTATATAGGACAGAATAACTTATTGGATCTCTCACCAATGAGAATTATAAGACAAAATTTTGTGTCTTCATCAGAAAACATTTGACAGGGACACAGTTATGTTTTTCCTTTCAGAAATTGTGTCTTACCACTGAAGAGAAAAATGAAAACTTGTGTTCTAAATTCATTGAAGATGTCCTATAAAAAAATTCATAGCAATTTTAATACACCATAATTCTTTTTAGCTAGTTAGCCTCTGAGTGTTCTCGAGATCTATAAACAGGAGAAAGGAAGAGAAGTGGAAAGAAATTGAAAAGAGTTGTGTTCTCCAGATTTTTTATAGGGAAGAAAGGAAGAGAAGTGGAAAGAAGTGGAAGGAAGTTATAGTTGTTTTTGTTGTATCAAATCTTCTCTCCAATTTTGGGAGGAAGATAAGTTCCCTTCTCTTCTCTTCTCTCCTTTCTCTTCTATTCTCTTCTCTCCTTTCTCCATACTTTATTAAATATTATCACAACTTACATAATAACCATTATGTATAGTGTACTGAACAAAATTGCACCATAACTCCTCAATTTTCATATCTTGAAATTATCAGCTGCTAACGAAGAAAACAAACAGAACCACACAAAAATCATAATATTCTACCACACAATTTATGTCTTCACCTCTACTAAGAATGCAACTTTGAACATCCCTCTGAAGGACCACTATTGGAACACAACCTTTATAAAACCAGCATTCTAAGCAAAATATATATCTAACAGCTAGTTCAGCATAAGTAGCATAATTACTGTTCAAATTAGGTCCTATATCAGAACTTCAAAAAGACTATTATTCCCTACGTCTTTAGAATCTGGATGGAATGTAATGACAATTGAATACAACTTAAATAAATAGTCCATTGTTGAATACTTAACCTTTAAAAACCGATTTTCTAAAAACATGTAATACTCGTAAGGCATCATTATTAATTTCTTCCCTTTCTAATTCAATGCAGAGAGCCTAATAGCTCTTCTTTTTAACAGATTTTGGTGCTATTCCATATATTCACTAACAACTTTATTCTATATTAGTACCTTAGCACTTATTGTCATCATCATCATTTTCCATAAAAATATAAAATCCAAGTAATAATCCTTTCAATTTACTAATCGTTGCTAATTAACATTTGGAAGAATATCACTACCACCAATCCTTCGAAATTAGAAACAGATATGAACATTAAAAATTATTATCACCTCTTTATTTCATTCCTAACAATACTAATTCCATATACTTAATACTTCCTTTTCTTTCATAAGAATTAAAAAACCTAAACTACTGAACAAATAACCAAAATTTTTAATTAAACTTGAGCCTAGAAAAAGTACCAAAATGCAAAACAGTTTACATTTAACAAATTCATAATGACATATATGATACTAATTCAACTACATAGAGCATGTTTAGCGCGCATGCTTATGAGGTAGAAAAATAAGCCACTTAAAATAAGTATTGTTTCGTTGACAAAGACTATGAGAGATTCTAATCTCCTAGAAGCTTCAAAAGTGGAATCCTACTTCGAGTAACTTATTAAAAAAAATCATCCTCGCTCCATCTCCGGTTTCAGTTCTAGCTACAACATTTTCAGCTAGCTAGTTTTGGCAAACATACATTTAATCCTAAAGCTTAACTACCCTATCAATATATGATTAGCTCAAAACAGATACACACAAACAATTCAAATTCCTCTACAGCTAATTCAAAAACTATCCTATATCAATATAAACAATTTGTACATGCCAGTTATCAACGTTTTGCAAATAAACAAATAGACAAAAACACGAACATATACACACATCACGCAAAATATATGTTTTTAAAGAGATATAGAGAACTAACAATCAAACTGAAGCCGGTAACGCTAGATAGCGAAATAGCAATAGAAGTACTGGAAAGCGCAAGCTCGCCAAGATGTCCAACCATCATAACAGATATAACCTGCAACAAATACTGCGATAACGTCACTGCGACCATCGGTACAGCTATATATCCTAGTTTCTTCATTTCTTCCACTAATACACTCCATCCTATCGTTGTCGTTATTAATCTGTTATTATTGTTATCGTTTCTTGAATTTGTAAGGAGTCCTTCTTCCATGACGTACGTCTCGAACCGTGTCGCGGTCGATTTGACGATGTTTTTGACCGGCGAACGGAATGAGAGGTTTGTTTGTTGTGATGGTTATGGGAGAAGAGAGTTTGTTAACGGAATGGGATCTATTTTATAGCGGGAGATTAGGGGTGTTTTTGTAATTTCGTATGGTGAGAAAATGTGTGTTTGACAATGGGGTGGTTTTATACTTTGTTTATACAATAATACGTACCTTTTGATATTATAGATCTACATTCACTATGCTACAAGCCTTTACAATTTATACTACTTATAACGGAAAAATGGTTAATGTTGAGTTTTCAATAATGGTCAAATGAGAGAGAAAAGTGAAATGTAATTAATACTCTTATTAAAACACCCCATTACTTAAAAGTACAATGATTTATTCACATTGTACAACCAATTAAAAACATATCTACCAAATTAAGTACAACAAATTAAAACACAAACCGGGTTGACCCGGGATGATTCAAACCCGACGGGTTGACCCGGTTTAATTTGACCTATTTCCGACCCAACCTAGCAAGTTGACCCGGTTTAAATCGACCCATTTTTCGACCGGAACGGTTCAACCGGTTGAACCACCCGGGTCGAACCGGGTTTCAAAACATTATCCATTACTTAAAAGTATAATGATTTATTCACATTGTACAACCAATTAAAAACATATCTATCAAATTAAATAAAAACCAATTAAAACACAAACCGGGTTGACCCGGGACACTTCAAACCCGGCGGATTGACCCAGTTTAATTTGACCCATTTTCGACCCAACCTAGCAAGTTGACCCGGTTTAAATCGACCTATTTTTCGACCGGAACGGTTCAACCGGTTGAACCACCCGGGTCGAACCGGGTTTCAAAACATTATGTTTAATTCTCAAATCTTCAAACTTTTATTATTTTTCGTTTATAACCTATGAACTTTTTTTTATCAATAAACTATCTGTCGCTATAAAATCCCGTTGCTATGCACGGGTACTCGTCTAGTTTCATAAAATGTCTTATAGAACAAAATGCATTAAATGTATTGAATTTATAAAGAGGTTCAAGAATTAGGACCTCTTCATGCCACATAGACATGAAATGAGTATCCACTATAGTTAAAATGAAACATAAACTTTTTCATCGTTTTGAGACATTTATATAAACCTATCATAATGGATGCCCTGAATTTTATCATTTGGGGATTTGTAACTTATGCCACCAAGTAGAGTATTAATTAAGCATAAATATTTTCTAAATTAAATTCACTTTCGTGTAAAGTGATGTTAAACTTGGCGAACAAAAGAAATTTTGAAAGTAATAATGTCAACTTACATTTAATTATGTTAATTTTAGTTCATTAAATTTAAACATATATCACCATGACATATTGTAGAAAATCTCTTATCATTTTGTAAAACAGAAAAAAGATTATGAATTTAGTAACGGGGTAATGGATAAAATATTCCCAATCCATGGAGGTGAATTCTTTTATCACGGGACAACATTTTTTTACTACATCAAAGAGCAATATTGATACGCCTGGGCCAAGCCCATGGTCTATTTAGGTCTTAGGTACCCTACTTTGTCTTATAAATACTCTTGTAACCATTTATTATAATCAATCAAAGTTTAATATAAACAAATCTCTAGTTCTTCTCTCTATTTTCTTAAGGAGCTCGCACACGCTAAAAGTTGTGCCTTATCCCGATAAAACCCTTACTCGGGTCGTATCAGATATTCTTCTCAAGAAACCAACTAAATAGATAATTATAATCCTAAATAAACCAGTATATAATAAAAAAGCATAATTGAAAATTAATGTAGATAAAATAATCTAAAAGCAGCCATGATAATGTAAATTAGTAGTGTAGTTTTTGTGTTATACAATAGCAATTTTTCATTCAAATATTTTTCAATGAGGTGTTAGGGAGGTGGGAGTGGGTGCCTGAAGGCACGTGAGGGATCCCTTCATTTACGGGAACACCGCCGCCTCCCCCATGATCATGCACGGGATCCATCATGTGGGTGAAAGTTTCACGCACGGGAAGAATTTTTTTTTAAACGTTGCAAAGTAAATTTTGACCTTTATAGAGTAAAAGAAGTGAGTGATGGGTGAGTGAAGTGTTGCCTCTAAAAATATGGGTGAGTGATGGAAAAAGTGAGTGAATGATGTGGCATAAGGGGATTGGTTGGGAGTGAGTGATGGGAGAGAGAATGGGTGAACCACTCCCTCCCCCTTAGTTTGCATTTAAAAAGTATTTTCATTACTGATTTAATTATCCTGGCCTGTTTAATTTTTTTGACCAACTTACAAATTTGCGCATGTTATTGAAATATGCTTGAGATGTGTTGTATTGTATTCATCGATTATAGTACAACTTAAATTTTCAAGACAATGTGATTTACTATTTATAATGGAGTAAGATATCATTTGTGTTAGTTTTATGAATATAAATTAATAGTATGTGTTAGGATCGAACTCGAGATCACGGGATTGCACACTTTACGTATGAAGAGTAAATGAATAATTATTTATAAATGTTATGTATAATTATTAATAAACACAATACGAGTAACAACCGCTAGTATTTAACGGAATTGACTAACGACTGTTAGACGAAAATAAGGAAAGTATATTGTGTGAATTATTGGAAAGTCAAGAAGGTTCCGGAATCCCTTTGGGAACTCCTATTGGACCGGCCACACAAAGGAGGGCTCCTCCTTTATGCCTTGGACTCCAAGTAATCTCACACTATATATACAAACCCAATGTTAATTGTTTTGTTATCTCTTGTGCACATTAACTTGGTGTTTTCTTTCTTTTCTTCTCTCAAATTTCGACCAAACAATCCCCAACTTTAGGGATTCGATTTTTGCCTTGTGTTTTCAATTTACTTGCATAAACTTTTACTTGAAGTAGTACGTGTGTACAAGAACGTGAATCAAACACACTATTGTTTGATTCTTGGATTGAATTACAAAAAGGTAAGGGGTAATTCTTATAATCCATATAAACCCTAACTAGGGTTCTTGATTTGAAGATTTGCTTTAATTGATTCTTGTTCGGGCTAGAATCAAAAGGTACGTTTACTTTTAATGTTTGGTTAATTAATTATACATTATATGATCCTAATTGCTTCCGCTATGCTTACTTGATGCTTTTATTTATATATGTATAACATGAGTATAAAATTTCAACAGTGGTATCAGAGCCGTTATAATGTGTAATTAATTACCAAAACACATAAAAAACGAATCTTGTTTGGTTTATGCATGTTTTTAAATTTAGGGTTTGTAAAAAAAAATCAAAAACCTAATTTATATGAATCGGTTTTTTTTTTTAAATTTTAGGGTTTTTGGTTTTTGATCTTTAATTTGATTAGAAACCCTAAGAAACATGTTTATGTGTTTATGTAAACGTTCTTGTGACTATATGCAATAATTGTTATGTGGAATCCATGAAAACATGCATGTTTAGCATGGATTCAATGATATATTTTTAATTGTTAAGATTTTACATGTAAATTAATTGATAGATGTCGAATTGGGGAAGACTCCAATATTAAGGAATCAATTATGTTTTAATTAAAATCTAGAATTGATTTTTAATAGGATTATCGAATTAAGTTTGCATGTGGCTACATGTTTTTATATATATTTAATGGTTATGATATATATGTTTTATTTAGTTGTTTATTTTTTTGTTTAAATTACTTGTATTTGTTTTATTGTGTTAGACATGTTTATAAACGAAAAAAGGGTAATTTTTGTATTAAAAAAATAATATGGACTAAATAAATGGCGAAATTTGTTTTGGTTTTAAGAGTCAAATTTACAAGGTTTAGTTGATTGATGTTTTTGTACAATAGTGTGTGAAAGGTGGACCTAAAGTCGCCGTGATATGTACTTGTAGAGAGGGGTTTTTAAAGCTCATGCACCTACCGGTTCTCTACAACTGCTTGATCGCCGATCTAGACTTACCTATATCACTATTTTACGTACAATATCATCTTAAGGGTGAATTGACTACAATTCCACAATGATTACCCGAAACACTAAGCTTTAGGGCTTATGCAAAAGTACGGTATAGTGGACGATAATTGTTAGTAATTCTTTAATTGGTGAACCCAATACCTCAATTAAAACTTTGTTAATTTGATCTTAGCGAATTGGTAATAAAAATGTTTTGTAAAAACCAATGTTATGAAGTTGTATGCATGCTTCTTCATACATTATTTTGATCACACGTCAAAATTACTACCCTTAAAGATTAAGTCGAATGCCATATAATTAAAGAACACTTGAAGTTGTGATTTACGTCATGTGAGAGCTTGGCTAGATTGCAATGGAGAGGTGAACTTTATAATTTCATTACTAGCAGATCAACTGAATGTAATGGAATTATGAGAGTTTGCAGTTTTTAAATTAGACGACTTAAATTGAGTAGGAAGTGAGAGCTTGGACTCAAGGCATTAAGATGGGGATGAAACATGCTTACATTGCAAAGGTTTTTGTGAATGTAAATCCCATAATGATCTAGGAATTGCAATATGATATTGGCAATTATTGTTCGACAATTACCTTGTTGAATACTATCATTACTAGCAGATCAACTGATGTAATGGTACTATGTCAATTAAGGATCCTAGCTTTAAGAAAATACTATGGTTTATATGAATATTTACCAATGGGTATTTTATTTTCTTAAAGATTTTATTATCGAAAATACTAAAATTGAATTTTGTTAATTCATTTAATGTATTAATGCAACGTTAAAACCGTAAACAACGTTTGGGCTTTGGTAAATTGATCTCGTTCTGTTTTCAAACAGATGTTTGATTAAGAAAAATTTACTTAAAAGACAAAGGAAGTCTCCTTTCTATGAAAGAAGAGTGAGACACAATCCTATTCCTTTTCATGAATGAGAAAGGATAATAGGAATATTAGATATGTCTAAATTCTAATATATAACTCATGGAAAACTTTAATAGTTAAGAATTGCTTATTTTCTATAAAGATTTCATCACCTCATTTGGTGATTAAATTCTTAATAACAAATATGATATTTGGTCAACTAGAACTTTATGAGTTATTAAAGTTAGAAGCTAGATTAATTACCGCAAAATGGTAAAAGACAAACTAAGATATTTATCTAGTTGTTTTATTTTGACCATTTATAGGATCTACATACATTTTGGGATGGTAGACCTGTTAAGGAAGAAATTGCATGCCCAATTTTTTCAAGTTAATAACATTGATGGTAATTCTATCATTAACGTAGTAGAATGCACACTTTAAATGCATAAGTAATTGTTACGTATGGACATTCAAAGGTGTTGGAAAGTTAAAAGTACACTTTTTCTTTCACTGGATATGAAACACTTATAATGTTGTCAAATTCAGTGGGAGAATTTTGAACTTATTACTGAGTAAGAAATTATTGTAATGATCTTTAATTCAGTGGGAGTTACAAGCTTTGACATCATGGTAGCTAAAGATAATTACTTTCCAAAAGTAAACACTCATACTATTAAGGTTAGTCTTGTACGTTTCCTTACTAGACATTGTTGTTCTACATCTACTTGTTATGCTGAAATCTATGACACAATCATATTGATCACATAAACAAACGCATGGAGTGTTGTTTATCAACTATACGAGGTTCTTACATGCACAAGTGGGAGAATTGTTATATTTAATTGTGTGCAAGAAACAACTCATAAAGATATGATTTAAATGATTCTCTTGACTGAAAGTGTAAGAACCCGTAAATTTCCAAGTTATTAACTTCTGGTAAGCCCAAAAAATTGATCATGAATGCTATAGTCGATATTTTCTATCATTCTCACATTTTACATTTGCTTTCATTTAAACTATAAAGCAATGATGAACGTTATCAAACAAACAATGTGTCGAACTCATATCCCATTTTTACTAAAACCGCACGCGTACCGACACCGTGATAGTATGGCATAAGTCTAATAATCAAATTCCGGGATTCAATAAAACCCGAGGCTTGTTTAATTTCCCTCGGGCATTACGAAATCAAAAGCATTCTCTCACCTCACTTTTATTTAATTAAACCTCGCTTTTATTTAACTTAAACTCACTTTTAATTATCCATACACAACAACAACTAAATTAAAAAAAAGGAAACGTTATAACTTTTTTTACCCAAATCGTACCTACACCCCCCTCACACATATCACGCCTCTCTTATCTTCTTCTCCCTCTCACCTCTGCTGCAAAACCGGTCCCCCACACAAACCCAACAAGGCAGACACGTCCTACCATGACTGTGAAGTTCAGATGGTCCTTAGGCGCTACAGGTGGGATACCGCTTTTCTTTGTCAAGATTTGGAGTCAACACAAGATTACAAGGTGGGTGACTAGGTGAGGATGAAGCATTACCCCTTTGAGCTTCAAGGTCGACTGGTGGGAGGGAAGATGGAATCAAACCCGTCTCATAATAATCTTTTATAAACCGACCGGTTCACAAAAGGATCCACACATCCAACAACTTACACAACAACATAGTAGTTAGCTTTTGGGATAACAATTTCTGAGGTTACAAAGGGTGTGTGGATCGCTTTTGGAATCAGAATCGAGTTCAAGTTCTTTTTGGTTTTCGCCTTCTTTTCTTCGGATCGATTCTCTATTGTTGTAAGGGTTCTAATCCTTGTTCTTTTGTTGTCATGTTTCAATAAAATCTGTAATTAATATTATAAGACTGAGCTTGTGTGGAAATTTATAGAAACCTCCAACTAAAAACCAGTTACGAATCGGCTCAAAATTGAAAGTGCTTAATTGCTTATTATCTTTTTGCTTTAATCGTTGCGTTAACTTCTTTGGCTCGATCGGTTGGGTTAAAAAAAGATGTTAAAGTTTGGTTATGTGTTAATATTGGCTAATAAGTGAGTGAATCTTGATAAAAACTTGATTTGTACCAAGCATTGGTCTTAGAAACCAAAGGTGTTTTGTTTAGGTTTGTGTTGTCGAATCACTGATTAAGCCGAAACCCAACTGTGGGTGCATTGGTTTTGCATAATGTGACTTAAATTGAAACTTCAAAACTAAATAGATTAAAAGGACTTAAGTTGTTTTTGGGTCATGTTGTGATTAGTATTGTTTAGTCTTTGGTTGTGGTCGAAACCCACTTTGGCCGAGCCACAGTGGTGATCTTGTTGAGGCTTCATTTTAAAAAAAAAGATGATTTGGACATTGAGTGTGTCACGATCTGAAACTTGGCTAGTAATTTGAGTGAGTTGTATGACTGCTAAATCAAACCCAACCAACAGCCTAAACACGAGCCCAATGTTCGAGTCATTTTGCGAGGTCGAGATTGACTTGCGAACGCCTGGTTTTTACTCCTCTTGTATCAAAAGGTCACAAACCGTTGTAAAATTTTTATGTTGAGCTGGAACCGAGAGTTTTGGTCTGCTGCCCAAGTTGTAAAAATCATCTCAAAAACTACTAATAAAAGCATGGGTTAAGGGGTGGATTAGTTTTATGTGGGGCTGGTCTTGTTTTGTCAAACTCGTTCTGGGCCACAGCCCACTCCATAAGGGTGCGTTTAAAATGATACAAAACAGATATGAAAAAAACCTTTTATGAGATGAAAACTATATAAAGTGTATAACCAATGATGTGGTGTACTCGGGTCATGTCCGACTTTTGTCAAAATATATATGTAACCTATTATATAACTTCGCTATATAATAATCAACAATGAGAAATTTTAGACAACTTACACTTTTAAAAATATAATTTGCCAACTTATTTTATATGAGTAAGTACTTTTTATACACTACCCTTTTTAATCACACTTATACATATAACATATATATACACACTTGGCATTATACATTCATGTAACAATAATCTTTATATAACCCGTCAAAGTCCAATATTTACTCATGATTTTTCCGTACTTCGCCTTTCTATTGTCGAACCGAAGACTTACTCAGATTTGGTAATTTCATACTTATGTACTTATGCACTACGAAGAGCCAATACTTGTAAACAATTAGAAAACCATTTTCAAACCTAAATGCTGCCACACAAGCAACAATAACAAAAACGTTTCGAAAACTTATTTACGTTCATCAAGTCTTAAGCTAGAATGACAAACTAAACTATGCCATACTAATCTAGGTCACGCGTCAGAGCTATCACCTACTATTTGATCCTATTTCATTTCATACTACTACTACACTAAGGTGAGTTCATAGTCCCACTTTTTACTATGTTTTCAAATCCCGTGGGGATATACATGCTATAAAACTGAACACAAGTATTTTTTTTTCTGTATGCTATCCTGATTGTTATTGCCTAAGTTAACACCTTTTCCAAAAGTCCCTCATATCATGAACCATTAATCACTTGCGAGTGAACGCGAATTTAGTGAATAGATCTATTGGCAGTTGACGCCCCATTTGAAGTTAGCATGAAATGGTTACCAAATGCACTTTATTCGAATATAAATAGGAAGTTGGCAAACTCCTACGACGACGAGGGCACTATCACCTACATCATTCATGATGTAAGCTATTTATATCATTTATGATATCACCCTATGTTAAGGTTTGCGTGTCATGAGGCTTAGGGCAATATATTACATTACGATGCTATTGTTTTTATTACTACTCAGCTTGTGTTCAAAACTATTACAAATCAAACACTATGGATTCTCTCAACCTTTGTGTTGACCTTTTTAGCATGTTTTATCTTAGGTAACTAAGAAGCAAATGGCACGGAGTGGACTAGGGCCTCATTTGGATATCACCCAATAATGTTATCATTCATTTTTAAATTTAAGACATTTTTATTATGTATTACCAAACCATATGAAACCGTTGTTGCTACTCTGATTTAATGTTTGATGAATGATAACAAATTTTTTCAAAACGTCTCTCTCGAGTCGTTTTGTATAATTATGACTATGATTCTAAGACGTAATACCCCGATTAGACTTCCGCTGCTTCATTATGATTTTCGGGGTGTTACAGAAAGGTAAGAGACTAAAAGTTATAATAGGGTTTATAACACATCTAATTTAAAAAACACTTGAAGTTGTAATTTACGTCATGTGAGAGCTTGGCTAGATTACAATGGAAAGGTAAATTTATACTTGTTAGAATTTTACAATTATGACTATCATAAATAAATACTAATATCGAGTAGCACATAGATGCGGAAGCGTAGGATCACATATAACAAGTAATAGTTAACTAAAACATAAATAGAAAACGTACCGTATGCAATTCTTGATTAATAGAAGAACAAGTGACGAACCCTAATTAGGGTTTATGTAGATCTATGTTAAACCCCTTACCTTTTTGTTTAACGATCTCTTGATAACAACAATAGTGTGTTGTTACCTCGTTCTTGTACACAAAAATTAAACCGTATTAAGGTTTTGCAAGAAACTACACAAGAATTGATTTTGTAAAACAAAAATCGAAAACCCTTAGTGTATAGGAGTGTTCGATCGGATTTGAGAAACAAAGAGAAGAGAGGAAAAGTTAGGGATAATTGTGTGTAGAAGAGAATGAATAAAAAAACTAGAAATCCCAATTGTATTTATAGGCTAGTAATCTTGGAGTCCAAGTTTGACAAGGATTGGGTTTCCCCTCTCCTTGGCCGATCGGTACACAACCCAAAGGGGTGTTCCGGATCCTTCTTGACTTTCCATATTATACACAATTATACTTTCCTAATTCTCGTTTAACGGTCGTTAGTCATTTAACGGAAAACACTAACGTTCGTTAAGTTCTTGTGTCTAATAATAAATATAAAAATATATTTATTATTTTTTCTTAATACTCATTTGCAATGTGTGCAATCTCGAGGTCTCATGTTCGATTCTAGACATTTACACGTTAATAAAATTAACCATATTCCAACAGCTCCCACTTGGTTATTTATTAACAGTAAAATGACATTGGTTGGCGTCTTGCAACACTCTAATGCCCCTAGTTCAAACCGAGCTGAGTTTCCTGGAAAACCCTTAACGATTCATCGTATTATTATCCTTTTATTTCTAATACTATGATTAATAAAGAAATAAATCTTTATTAATTTTCAGTTTCTCATATATCAATGATTGAACAAAATTACCAAACCATCTGAACGTATTCCAGATAGACTTTGGGCGTGGCCACGCAAACATTTTGTCAATCCTACGAGTGGCCCATAGTATTAAACTTCAAAACAAATTTGAAGGAACAAATTCTATTTTGACTACAAGACTAACCCATGAACTTTGCAACACTTCTAAAAACAACCCTTATAACTACCAGTTACGGTTAGCGGTAGATTGCTCCACAGAAATGCACTACATTCATGACACTTATCTGGTATCTCAAGTCTGAGGATAACTAATTATGATTTACTTAAATAAGTAACATCATGTAGTTTGGGATAAGTCCAATATCCAATTCATTGAATACCTTAATTGTCTTCCCTTAATAATATTCCCATATTATTAACCAACAATGGACAGTTTTAGAATAATAAAATTATTCAAGGATATAAACATGCAAAAACAGGATATATATTATTAAAGCAATTGAAATAAACATAACCATACTTTATTTCATTGGAAATTAATAATCGTACATTACATCCTTTATCCAAATACTAATCACAAATGGGCATGAAACTTTCAGCTTTACGAAGACCTATTCCTTCAGCTAAGTTATAAAGCTTAGTGCCAGGTAGAGCTTTCGTCAATTGATCAGCCAAGTTATCATCTGTGTGAACTTTGAGTAATTCGATCTCTCCAATCGCCACTTGCTCACGCACGTAGTGATATTTGATCGGGAAATGTCTGGTGCCCCTCATGAGTCCAGGCTCATGGGCAAATGTGATTGCAGCAGAATTGTCACAATACATTTTTATAGGTCGTTGTATCGATGGCATAACTCCAAGGCCCGAAACGAACTTCCTAATCCAAACAGCTTCCATTGCAGCTTCAGAAGCAGCTACATACTCACTTTCTGTCGCAGACATAGCCAATATACTCTGCTTCTTGCTCCTCCAATCCATAGCTCCTCCATTAATGACAAAGACATAACCCGTCTGAGACTTCGTATCATCCTTATCACTTTTCCATGAAGCATCACGGTAACCTGTTACATAAAGTTCTGCATTTGGATCTGGATTACCCCCATAAACTAAGAATACATCTATAGTAGCCCTAAGGTACTTAAGAATATTCTTCACAGCAGTCCAGTGAGCTTCACCTGGATTTTGCTGATATCGACTGGTTAAGTTCTGAGCAAATGCCACATCTGGCCTTGTGCTTTTCACAGCATACATTAAGGATCCCACAGCCGAAGCATAAGGAATTCTCTTCATGCAATTCACCTCTCCAAGTGTTGAAGCACACAGTTTGCTACTCAAGCCATGGTGTTCTTGCATTGGCAAATATCCCTTTTTGGAATTTTGCATATTGAATCTCTTCAATATTTTATCAATGTAAGCACTTTGACTTAATCCAATTAATCGCTGAGATCTATCTCTATATATCTTAATTCCCAGAATAAATGCAGCTTCCCCTAAATCTTTCATAGAAAAACACTTTCCAAGATATGCCTTGACTTGCTGCAAGCTTGGAATGTCTTTTCTTATGATCAATATGTCATCAACATATAAAATAAGGAAAATTACATTACTCCCACTAGCTTTGTGGTATACACATGGCTAATCAAGATTTTGAGAAAATCCAAATATTTTGATTTCTTCATCAAATCTTTTATTCCATTGCCGTGATGCTTGCTTTAATCCATAAAAGTGGAGCATAATACTTAATACTAATGATTCCCCGCGGTTTTTCATGCAGATTTGACCACGGTGTGCACCCCCCTTAACTTAACCCCTATTACGTAAGGGGGACCTTCGGCGGGATAAAAGAGAGTGCGGGAAAAGCAGCTACAGATACAGGACAAAAGAAGGAGTGGCGCACTTAAAGAGTAAAAAAGTCCATCGTAGCGCAAAAGAGCATCCCGCAGAAAGAGGATCCCGCGGAAAGTTGGTTTGCACTAAAGTGGCTTAAGTAGCCCTCGAAGAGTCCGTTTATTCTCTCCGTCTGAGCTATCAAAGATATACCGACCTTAGATATTTTCATTAACGCGAGCATGATCATCAAAGTTTTAATTGAGGCATTGAGAAACTTACAACATTGCCTTAAGGTGCTTAGTACAATAATGTTTCAAGATGACACATAGGCGAGCGTAGAGACAGAATGGAGTCTCTCTAAGGTCACAATTTAATGCAAAACCAAACTTATACCTCACTTTACAGTGTGCCATTGAGCCTTGAAAGGCATCAAGGTACAGTCGCACCAATCAATTAAAAGTTTATGAAAGCTCAAAACTTGGTTTCACCATTATTAGTCCAATTAATTTTTCTTTTGAAAACTACCCTTGTTATTGCTTACAATTTAATAAACACATAACACGTAACAAGTAATTTTTAAAAGAAAACACATAACCAACTAATAAATAAATAAGACGGTGAAAACACATAGCCGCATGCAAGCTTAATGTCATAATTCTCAATTTCAGGTCATTTTTCCCAAGTCTTAACATTTTCCTATTCACAGATTTCAATTCATCATTTCACGTAAACTAGGTTTACGGATATTCATTTGACGAAACCGGATAGGTTAAGTCATAATTATCATTCATCATACATTTCATAGACTAGGGTTAGTCTACATTTCATCACGACATCATTTGCATTCTATCCCACTCGTAGAATATATAATTTCAAGTCACACTTATTTATTTATCTTTAAATAAATAATAACATATGATTATAGTTTTTAACCAATACACCAAACAAATTCCACTAGGGCACTAATATATTTATATATTAGTTATATTTCCACTAAGTTTTATTAAACTATATATTATATATTTTGGTAAGTTACCAAATATTAAACCATTACTTGTACTTATATATAACAAAAATTGTACCAACAAATTAATAACTATCAAAACACCCAATGTTTACAAAAATTATATTTTTTATAATTTTTACAACTTTGTTATATCCCGTCTTGTCCCGTTAGAATTTATTTTTAATTAACCCGGTACCCGATAACACTAAAATATCAAAACTATACACTAAACGGTACCCCGTAAAAATTATATTGCACAAAAAGATGACAAACCCACCACCTCTTTGAGGTGGCCGGTTTTTATGTGTCCAAGGGACACATGTTGGTCCCTAAACACTTATACATAAACCATGTACACCTAATTATTTACACATACATGCAAGGTGAAATAAAAATTGATCAAGAAAAGTTTTCTTCTCTCTTGTTTCTTGTCTTGTGCTCGTTCCAAATCTAACACCAAGGAGAAGACCAAAATTTTTCAAGACAATCTCCTTTACAAGAACTAGACATAATCTATTACAAGGTTTTGAAATATAAACCTATAGATTAGTAGGATTTTTGTCTTAAAAATTTCCTAATCCTTCAAGTAAGTCTATCATTTTCTTTTCACAAATTTTACCAAATTTCTTGCAAGGTTCATGTATTTTTATAGTATATGTACAAGCATGTAAAAATCTATACCACTAAATTTATATTTTATATCATTTTATCTTTAAAATGAATAACAAGTGAACCTATGGAGAAATGATTGAAAAACAATGTTAGGGAACCCATGGCACCCTAGGAAGGTGCATGGTAGATTAAGGGATGAGTTGATGTTGTTGGTGATGGACTTGGACAAGAAATAAACTAGGAAAACCATTTTTAACACTATATATTTTGCTACTGTCCTTATTTACAAAATATGATAAACTCAGTAGATATTGACTAATTTTGGACCCAAGAACTAGAAAATACATTCAAAGACGAAAACATGGCCGCTTGAATCACTAAAAACGGACTTACGACGAAAAAGATATGCCAAAAATGAGTTTCACTAACTATATATACTTTTCAGAAAAATATAGTGCTGATGCACAAATTTCATGGACCAAAAACGAGCATTAGACCATGTTAAAACATACCAAACTATTGAAAATATGCTAGTACACTTTCTCACCATTTCGGGGATATAAAGAACACAAGAAACGGCCTTATAACGAATTAGTTACGAATTTTCAAAGATATTGGTTCACAAAAATTCCTAACAGCACTTTTATAAAATATTCTAAGTCTGCTCAGAAAATTTGCAAACACCCATGTTTGAGGCCATTTTCCCGTCAAATGACTTAGTTCTGGAGTTGGGACTCCAAGGAACAAAAGTTAGTACTCCTGGAGTACTTTTTAAATCAGTTGGCCTTTTGTCATTTGGACTTATAACCTGTAAACTAAGAGCTTTCAAATATTCCTAAAAACTGCCCAGAAATGGCAGTTTTGGCCTAAACACCTCACTTCACGACTGTTTATTTCATAATCTATGCACATAAGGGAAAAATGTCATTGTTAGAACTTTTAGATAATATAGCAAGCTTTCCAGAAACATTGAGGTTGCTTTCTAATTCTCAGTATACACTATTTTACAACTAGTTTTCCGAGGCCATTTTGGCCGTTTTCAGAAATTGACAAGTATTATATTTTACTACAGAAAGTTATATTTTCACATGATTTCACCAAACGACTATCATAAGACATCGTTACACCATATGAACATGTAAAATACATTATGACTTAATACGATAATGTAAATTATATTTTCGACAATTATACATGTTTTGAATTAATACGAGTGGTATAGATTATAAGTGCAAGTGCATACATGAATTCATTTCATAATCTAAGTTAGATTACATACATTCATTTTAGGTTGCGGCTAGGAGTTGCGCCTTGTCTTTTCAGTCCACTTCATAGTACATTGTTCCATCACTACAGGTGAGTTTTCATAGCCCCGTTTTCAATTCAATATTTTGATTTCAAATCCCACGGGGGAGAATACATTGCTAAATCATCATCATTTTCATACGGGCCAAAGTATTAAATTCAAGTACAATGCTTAAGTTACCGCATTTGCCATGTTAAAGTCCACTATTTAGTACATCATGAACCGTTAATTGTGAGCAAGCGAAGGTGAGTGGATAGATCTATTGAGGGTGACGCCTCCATCCGCGTTGGTATCTCCAACAGTCAAACGGATGCATTTCACTTCATACATTCAGAGTGTTTGGCAAAGCACTCCTTTTTGGGGCATTAGTACAGTCTAGCTTCGGGGTCATGAGCTTAAGGTCTATTGTACTATTTTTCATGAGACTTATGTCTTACACATTATACTTGAGGTTACCGTATAACATTCATTTTCATAAACCTAGGATTTCTCACCAACATTATTGTTGACCGTTTTTAGCAATGTATTTTCAGGTAATTAAGACATCTCATGATGGCATGCATTTGGACCTACTTGGAGTCGCGGAGTCGACGCGTCTCACTTTTATTTCATGTACTTATGAAACGTTTAATCTTATTGAACTTGTTTTCTTAAACTTGCAATATCTTTTGGGACCTTATTTTGTAAACTCTGAATGTTTTAATGATCAAACGATGTATTTTCAAAACGACACTTTAGGTCGTTCAATATAACCTTGTATGAGATGCCATGATTGTTACACCCAGGTATTCAATTCCGCTGCCATAACAGGTAAATTCAGGGTGTGACACTTAATTAGATAAAGCCCTAATTAAAACAATTCTAGGTTTATAATGCGTATAATTAACCAAAGCTTTCACTTTACACAAGTGAGCCACATACATCGAATGATCGATTGCGCAAGCTAGGGTTAATTTGTACACCACATAAGTAAATTGATTTTAATTATAATTGGAGTCTTCCCCAATTCTAGATCTATCTAATTATTATGATGTGGAACACATACTTGCATATAAACAATAATATTTAATCCATGACTAACATGCATGTTTCGTCATGGATTCATGCATACCAATTACCACGTTGTACACATAAACATGTTACAAACCTAGGGTTTCTAATCAATTAATTAAATTAATTAATTAAAACCACAAACCCTAATTAGGGTTTATGGATAAATCGTCCCCCCCTAAAATTAGGGTTAGGGTTTAATTTTTTTCTAAAAAAAATTTAAAGAAAAACCCTAGAAAACAATAACATGTTATCTAAAACAATCAAGATACGTTTTTTTATTGGTTTTAGTAAGCAATTACATGTTATACATGGCTCTCTGATACCACTGTTAGAATTTTACAATTATGACTATCATAAATAAATACTAATATCGAGTAGCACATAGATGCGGAAGCGTAGGATCACATATAACAAGTAATAGTTAACTAAAACATAAATAGAAAACGTACCGTATGCAATTCTTGATTAATAGAAGAACAAGTGACGAACCCTAATTAGGGTTTATGTAGATCTATGTTAAACCCCTTACCTTTTTATTTAACGATCTCTTGATAACAACAATAGTGTGTTGTTACCTCGTTCTTGTACACACAAATTAAACCGTATTAAGGTTTTGCAAGAAACTACACAAGAATTGATTTTGTAAAACAAAAATCGAAAACCCTTAGTGTATAGGGGTGTTCGATCAGATTTGAGAAACAAAGAGAAGAGAGGAAAAGTTAGGGATAATTGTGTGTAGAAGAGAATGAATGAAAAAACTGGAAATCCCAATTGTATTTATAGGCTAGTAATCTTGGAGTCCAAGTTTGACAAGGATTGGGTTTCCCCTCTCCTTGGCCGATCGGTACACAACCCAAAGGGGTGTTCCGGATCCTTCTTGACTTTCCATATTATACACAATTATACTTTCCTAATTCTCGTTTAACGGTCGTTAGTCATTTAACGGAAAACACTAACGTTCGTTAAGTTCTTGTGTCTAATAATAAATATAAAAATATATTTATTATTTTTCCTTAATACTCATTTGCAATGTGTGCAATCCCGAGGTCTCGTGTTCGATTCTAGACATTTACAAGTTAATAAAATTAACCATATTCCAACAATACTTTCATTACTAGCAGATCAACTGATGTAATGGAATTATGTTAATTGAAGTTTCTAAATTAGATACCCATTAGAACATGTGTCAATATGATATCAAGACTACTTTAATTTATATATTTATGAATTCTTGGAATGACATAAATTAATAAAGAAATCTAATGCTACTTCAATCTAAATATTTATGTATTCTTTGAATGACATAAAAAAATGAAGAAATAATGTTGTTTGACATTATTGTGAAGTAATAAATTAACTTGAAAATACCATTGAAACCAAGAGATGGTGTTCATAATTACTTTAGTTAAACATGTTTATGTTTCATTGTAAAGATATAACATAAAGTCTTTTAATTGTTACAAGACTTATAATAAAGTAAGACGTTGTCTTGTTATGTTTTTTAATTAAGACATATACATGAAGTCATTAAATTGTTATGTGACTTATAACGTATAGTGAGATTATAACAGTTTATGTTTTCTTGTAGAGACATAGACATGAAGTGACTTTGCCAAAAGTACTTGTGTTATAAAGCATGTAATTGGCTTGAAAATACTATTATACCATTAAAAGGACTTAGTTGGTAAATAGACAAGCCAAAAGGAATATGGTTATCTTAAATCTTGTTAGATTATCTTATAATATTAATCCTAATGAAATACAAAATGTTTTTGGTATGTTCAGTTAGAAAAATCAAACTCTTGTTATAATTGTTTGATTAAAGATAATTATGATTTCTTTTCTTCCAAAAGTTATCAAGGTTAGAAAATTGAGTATGGATTAAAAATACTCAATAAGACTCCAACCTAGAAGATTAATGAGACACCATCATATGATGGAATGTGATGAATCACATTAAGTCTTAAATTGAAATTCTGAATTTGTTCAACTGCTTATGAAGAGGTTATTAGCAAATTAAGTCAGAAACTATCAATATGTATTTGTAATATCCCAAAAGAGAACATTGTATTATTGCTCTATTTGCTATGTATTTATAGATAGTCTTTAAATTACTAAAAGCAAGTGGGAGTTTTAAACTTTAAAGGATAAAATTACAAGATACATAATCTTCTAAAATAAACTAGTAAATGTCATGATGAGGCTAGACATGAAAATGTTACATCTCAAGATGATGGAATTTTCATTCATAGATCCACAAGGATATCTCATATATTTGATTAATATGTTGAGATTTCTGATACATTACCAAATATGGAATTGGGTAAAGTACACATGCTATGAATGATTAAGATGCTGTCCATAAAGATAATCAATTTTGAAACTTGGTTTATCTTAATAGTTAGACTAGAAAATAAAGATGAGTTTCTCTAAAGATAAGGTAACCCTTGTGGTTTAATTATTTGTATAGAAATCATATGGACAATATTGTACATGTATTTAATGCATGTTTTGTGACAAGATTATTAATCACATTTAAGCAATTAACTGTGATTGAATATTCTATCCTAAACGCATTAAATATATAAAGATTATGATTGTCATATTTTCATTAATATGAAAATGACAATGGAATATCAAAACTCTTTCTTGAGAGATTACTTGAGCGAGGACGATAAGTAATCAAAAGGAGTTATGAATTCAAAATAAATCTTTGGACGTGTACAAAGTGCAATAATCCATTAATGAATAAATGCATGCATCTAGGAGATTATTCTTATGTTTAATTATTAAATCTATGTTTTGATTTATAGTTGAAATAAGATAATTTCTAAGTATTCCTAAAAGCTAGTGGGAGTATTATGTTTAATTTCCTAAATCATATATGTTGTAAAATATATAAGAAGTAACATTCCATATAAGTAAAATGTTAAGTCTTAGTTTGGAATGAAACTTTACTTGAAGATTTAGAAAAAATGACATACAACCTTGGAATGTTTATCATTTAATAAACATGTGCGGTAAATGAATCTAATAGAACATGATATATCATTTAGATAATTTAAATGGATATGTAAAATCTAAGTATGACTCAAGGATTTTTCATATACATCATGTTATTGTTGTATCATGCTTAAATATAAGATGATTTGACAACATTGATATCTAATTGAAAGTTATTAGATAACTTGTGTAATAAATATTCTAAAAGAATGTATTTGGATATAGAATCACATCCTTAGCCTGGAATAGCTTCCAGATTCTATAGATGAACAATTTTTCAAAAAGTTGTGAAAATTGTCATTGCTGACAAACTTGAATGTTTGGAAGGCATCAAATATTACACAATAGATATATTATTGTTTACCGGAATTTTAAATAGCATATTGTTGTTTGCATACAATAATGCTAATAAAATTGAGATGACACTCAATACTAGTCATGGTAAGGATTTCATCCTTAGCCATATGTACTAGTTGTGCTTTCTAAAAGTATAGTTGCATTATACATGAAAGAATAAGAATACTATAAACTTTAAAATGTTTTAGAAGTTTGATTGTCATAAATTGGTGGTTAAGGATGACACACAATTTATGAAATATTATGTGACATTATCAAAATAGTTGAGTATGCACATACAAGAACTTCACTAGTTGATTTCTTAAATAAGTATTCTCAAAATTCTGATAGATCAAAGTTGGATGATTTATGTTTTTGTCAACAAGTATGAATGTCATTACTTGAGATATAATTCATCAACTAGAGTTATCATGCATTGATCTATTTAGTATTTGGATAAGGGATGTTAAATAATTATTAGTTATAATGAATTGAAGTACTTGGTACGTTTGTTTTCATTAAATAATAAATTGTATCATATATTTACATGTTTAAATCCGTGAATAAATGTTATTCTAAATTGTCCATTGTCAGTTAATAATATGGGAATATTATTAAATTAAGACAAATCTGATTTTGGTGTAACATACTTAAAAGTATATTGATGCGTAGACATGCCATTTTAGATGATATTCAATGATACCGAATATAGGACTTATCTCAACTACATGATGTTAATTTATGGATCTTGTCATTAAGTAAATCCTAAGAAGTTATCCTCAGACTTGAGATACAAGATAACTGTCATGAATGTAGTGCATTTTTGTGAAACAACTTAACGCTATACGTAACTGGTAGTCATAAGGGTTGTTTTCGAAAGTGTTACAAAGTTTGTGGGTTTTGCTTGTAGTCAATACAGAATTTGTTCATTCAAATTTATTTTTGGAGTTTAATACTACTGGGCCCCTCGTAGGGTTGTCAAGATGTTTGCGTGCGCACGCCCAAGATCTTCCCTGAATATGTTCAGACGATTTGGTAATCTTGTCAATCACATACAACGAGAAACATAATTGTTAATTAAGGAATGACTTTGATCCGTATCCTTATTAACATGGTATTAGAAACAAAAGGACAAAAATAATGAGTAATCATTAAAAGGTTTTCCAGGAGCCTTACTCGATTCGTACTAAGAGGCATCGGCGTGTTGCGAGACGCTAACCGAATGTGATCACACTATTAAGATATGTCCAAGTGGGAGCTGTTAATTTTATGAACATAAATTAATAGTGTGTGTTAGGATCGAACTCGAGATCACGAGATTGCACACTTTACGNATGAGTAATCATTAAAAGGTTTTCCAGGAGCCTTACTCGATTCGTACTAAGAGGCATCGGCGTGTTGCGAGACGCTAACCGAATGTGATCACACTATTAAGATATGTCCAAGTGGGAGCTGTTAATTTTATGAACATAAATTAATAGTGTGTGTTAGGATCGAACTCGAGATCACGAGATTGCACACTTTACGTATGAAGAGTAAATGAATAATTATTTATAAATGTTATGCATAATTATTAATAAACACAATACGAGTAACAACCGTTAGTATTTAACGGAATTGACTAACGACCGTTAGACGAAAATAAGGAAAGTATATTGTGTGAATTATTGGAAAGTCAAGAAGGTTCCGGAATCCCTTTGGGAACTCCAATTGGACCGGCCACACAAAGGAGGGCACCTCCTTTGTGCCTTGGACTCCAAGTAATCTCACACTATATATACAAACCCAAGGTTAATTGTTTTGTTATCTCTTGTACACATTAACTTGGTGTTTTCTTTCTTTTCTTCTCTCAAATTTTGACCAAACAATCCCCAACTTTAGGGATTCGATTTTTGCCTTGTGTTTTCAATTTACTTGCATAAACTTTTACTTGAAGTAGTACGTGTGTACAAGAACGTGAATCAAACACACTATTGTTTGATTCTTGGATTGAATTACAAAAAGGTAAGGGGTAATTCTTATAATCCACATAAACCCTAATTAGGGTTCTTGATTTGAAGATTTGCTCTAACTGATTCTTGTTCGGGCTAGAATCAAAAGGTACGTTTACTTTTAATGTTTGGTTAATTAATTATACATTATATGATCCTAATTGCTTCCGCTATGCTTACTTGATGCTTTTATTTATATATGTATGACATGAGTATAAAATTCCAACAATTTGTTGTGGTGGTGGTCGATTTAAGTAAGTGTGTTCAAAGTATTTACTGTGTTTAACTTTTACCTTTTAACTTTTCAAATTGTGTGCTTAATTGATGATAAATTATCAAAATTTTATTTTATTTTATTTTAAACGTAAGAGTCTTACGATAAAACACTTGAGCTTTTAACTTTTTAGTTTATGCGATTGCATACTTGTTTTACTCTTAAAAATTGTGTTGAATGTCTTCGTAGAGCAAAAGTATTATAAGTGGCCTCAAAATTTTTTTTAAAGGTAAATGACACAAAAAGGTATCAAATTTAGGGTCCATTTCCAATCAAGGTACTTTTCTTTTTTTCTTACATAAAAAGGTACCCAACAAATTTTTTTGGCGTATTTGAGATTTTTTACTAACGTTTGTTAACTCAATTCATTAGTAAATTACATGTTTGGTCCTCGAGTTTGTATACGCATTTCATGCACCATCCACCATCACCACCAACCACCGCCACCATCACCAACTGCCACCACCATCGTTACCACCACCACCAGAAGCTACCACCACTACTGTTGGTCCATGTAAATTGAGAAAATCTTGATAAACATAAATTAGAACTTCATTAATAATAATGAACAAAAGTTACAAGACTACTCAATTCCTACATGACTACATGATAACATCTTCAGCTTCTTTACGGGGATAATTTCGGTATATTATCCCCGTTAGAATGACAATAAACTCTCATTGATCCAAGCTAAGCTTGAGATTCAATGAGAGGATCATCCTATCAACTAATACTAAGTATTATTGTGTTTGTTTAGGATGGATGACTATCTCTATTACAACAATACACATATATAGGTAAAAGTACATGTGATGGGTGAACATGTGATGGTGAGTTGTCATCCACCACTTGGAATATGCTTCAAAATATTCCGTTTACTTTTGTACTTTTGTCTTCTTTCTTGTGCATGTAGCTTGTATTCACAATGCTTGTAGCTTGTATTCCCAAGAAAGTTCATGCCCATATTTATCAGTATGTTGTAGAGACAGCTTCAGGGAGTCAGTGAGTTATTGTCATCACTCACTGACTCCATTACCTTCTTCTTTGGTTCAAGGATCATTCACTGAGTATTGCCTCACTGAATGATTGAGTCTTTCTTTTTTGACTCGGTCTGAACATCCTGAAGGTAAACACTGAGTGACTGTTCACTCAGTGACTTTTTTTGTGTTAAAGGTTATATGTCACTCACTGAAATAGCAATTTACTATTTTATTCAGTGAGTGATTTTGCTATTTTATGTTCAAATACTTGTGGGGAATATTTGGGTAAAATATTGACCCAACAGTCTCCCCCTATTTGAACATACAAATAGCCTAAGGTGATTGGGTTTAAATGAGGGACTGAGGGTTCAGGGACATGGGTTCAACGAGAAAGGTTCGCTGACCAGGTTCAGTGAGTGAGGGATTCAGTGAGTAATGTTGAGGAGGTTCAGTGAGTTGTGTTGAAGGGTTTCAGTGAGTAAGGTTCAGGGGGTAAGGTTCAGTGACTGAGGTTCAGCGGGGTAGGTTCAGTCACCAGGGGGTTCAGTGACCTGTTTGGTTTTTTCAGGTTCATGGTTTGTTTTCAGTGAGTGAGAGTTCATGGGTTCAGTGACCAACGGTTCATAGGCTCAGTGACCAAGGGTTCAGTATGAGAGGGTTCAGGATGTCCATTGAGTTAGTGATCAGTGACCCTTTTTCAGTAACTGGTTTAGTTTTGGGATTGTTAAAATGCTGCCACCACAACTCCACTGATACTTAAAAAGTATCTCAAAACATACTGAAGCATTTTCAGTACCCTCAATATTTCATGAAAACATTTTTCTCAATATACTTTGAGACTCCCTGAAGCCAATCTTTATTTGAGTTTTGTCACTCCCTGATAACAATATTCATTACATTCCCGGAGTTAGTTTTAACTCGATCAGGCTTAGTATGAAAACCACCAATACTCCCTATTCCTTCATTTTTCCGACTCACAATTTTTTACCACCTGATACAACTTATGGGTTTATAATGAGCAATTTCTCAACTCACTTCTTGATATCATACCCACTGATTGTTATTACCCACTGAAAATCGTTCCAGCCAGTGTGTTTCAGGGGCATGTTCTACTCAGCCCACAAACCAACCTCTAAGCATTCATAACACTTCCTAATCCCATTTCAGCCCATTCCATCCTTATCACTCCATGAGTCTTTGACTCATTATTATTAGAGTTTGTGACTTATGGGCTCACCGCGCTTCCGCTGCGTAACTCCGATTCTGAACACCCAATTCAAAACTGACTTTTATCCCATCCCCTTGATGTCGCGATATATCCATGCTTGGACACATACACACATTCAGGCTAAGCCTAAATAAACACCACTAACTGATTTCACTCTTTCTAACCACACCCTGATTTTGCAAAGGCTCAGTCCAAGACTCCCATCACCACACAACACTCCCTTATAATCCCTCTACCTGATTCATATCAGTCTCCCTGATTATACCACATATCAGTTTGTCACTGATTTAGGGACACCTTTCTTCCTCGAATCAGGTAGCTTTTCAAGCTAAGACTGAAGGACACCATACCACAAATCTTTCATCACTTCCTAATTTTAGCATTTTGAAGACACAAGCTTAGTAAGCTTTCCAACACACACTGAAACTTTATCATCATAACTTCCTGATAACACAATTTATCAATCGCCTTTATCATCACTTACTCTTCCATTAGGCTCATCCCAACAGCTATGACGAAGTACCACACTCACTTAATAATCCCAAACACAACTTTTATTCCAGACCCGCAACATTATTCACCAAATACCACTACATAAAAAAAACTTTTACTCGCTTCAGTTCTGGAACAATATCAGGTTCAACCTGAAAGATCCATTTTCTTCTCACTCTTCATCTCATCACTCCCTGAAACAATAAATCTGTTGACTTGTAGTCAACAAACCTATACAATCATTAATCCCAACACCTTCTCAGCTACTTTCCTGTTTTTTCAAGGCAACTGACTTAACGTCACAACCCATTTGAGTTGCGTGTGTTGTTTGATTAGACCGATCTTACACGATCTGGGTTTGATTTGTAGATCGGGAGATGTGGGTGAGATGAGTGTTGTGTTTGATCTTTGTGTATATCTGGTTTTGTGATTATGAGAGTGTCTGGTTTTTCCTTTTTTTTGAGTGATTTTTTTTGTCTGTGTTTATAGATCGAGAGAGTATAGGTTTTTGTGTGTTGTTTTTTTGAGTGAAATTGGTGAGATAAGATTATATTTATGTGATGAGAGGATAAGATCTGGTATTTTTGTGTGGTGGGATGTGTTTTTGTGACGGGGTGTATGTTATTTTGGGGGTAAGGGAAAGGTATGTATTGTCATTCGTAAATAAATGTTTCTCTCCCCCTCAAAAATTCCTACAACAGTAGCAGATTTTTGAAGAATACATTTATTTTTGACAATGAAGAATGTTATCAGCAGTCATACATGGATCTGGCTCATAAGAATGAACCTTAGGCTCTGATACCACTTGTTGGTCCATGTAAATTGAGAAAATATTGATAAACATAAATTAGAACTTCATTAATAATAATGAACAAAAGTTACAAGACTACTCAATTCCAACATGACTACATGATAACATCTTCAGCTTCTTTACGGGGATAATTTCGGTATATTATCCCCGTTAGAATGACAATAAACTCTCATTGATCCAAGCTAAGCTTGAGATTCAATGAGAGGATCATCCTATCAACTAATACTAAGTATTATTTTGTTTGTTTAGGATAGATGACTATCTCTATTACAACAATACACATATATAGGTAAAAGTACATGTGATGGGTGAACATGTGATGGTGAGTTGTCATCCACCACTTGGAATATGCTTCAAAATATTCCCTTTACTTTTGTACTTTTGTCTTCTTTCTTGTGCATGTAGCTTGTATTCACAATGCTTGTAGCTTGTATTCCCAAGAAAGTTCATGCCTATATTTATCAGTATGTTGTAGAGACAGCTTCAGGGAGTCAGTGAGTTATTGTCATCACTCACTGACTCCATTACCTTCTTCTTTGGTTCAAGGATCATTCACTGAGTATTGCCTCACTGAATGATTGAGTCTTTCTTTTTTGACTCGGTCTGAACATCCTGAAGGTAAACACTGAGTGACTGTTCACTCAGTGACTTTTTTTGTGTTAAAGGTTATATGTCACTCACTGAAATAGCAATTTACTATTTTATTCAGTGAGTGATTTGGCTATTTTATGTTCAAATACTTGTGGGGAATATTTGGGTAAAATATTGACCCAACAACTACCGCCACCAACACCACCCTTCCCCACCACCAACAGCAGTTACCACCACCACCTACCTCCACCACCACAAACATCATCTTTCTTTGTTTGTGAAAATATCTTGCACTTAATCACTAGTTTCTTTCAGACATTTTCACAAACACCTAGTGTGCACCCATCAACGCACGTACTAATAATCTAACCGTGTACTAATAATCTAACCACATATTATACTATTATAAGTATGTCATAGCACAGCAAGATAGAAAGCACCAGCATCCGTAACACATGTATAACACCCACCATTAGGACCATCTAAAATAACGATATGATGTATCCATTATGAATGTATTGTACTAGAACCCCACCCAACACATTTGCATCAAAATATATCTATGTGTACTTATAATCAGTAACTAAAGTCTGCAAACATTATAGTTGTAGGTGCTATCTGATTATTAACAACCTAAGAACAACGAATGTCAAACACAAGGCCAACGAACTAATCTCAACATAGACTTGAAAACTCAAAAGTTGCTCAATAATCTTAAACAAAGAAGTTCAAAAACTTAGCAGGTATCATAAAACTGAAAACAAAGACAAATCAGAAATAAGCATCAATATTTATAATACATATATAACCTCACCCAACACATTTCAATTACATGTTTCAACTCGTCGTGTTCATAATAATACTAAAAAAGAACAGTGTTGTAAAACAAGGGTTACAAGGCGTAGTAAGAGGCACTTACTCCCAACAAGGTCAAAAGTCAGTCAAAACTTGAAAATGTTTGTTGGGTCGAGTTTAGATTCATTACAGACCCACCGTCGCTATTCTTTATTATCTCAATCTATTTATTAAAACTCTCCAATGGGTTTTTCAGTTTCATTCTAGTATTTTATTTTAAGATTAAAATATGATTTGGGTGTTCCAAGTATACTGAAAGAAACTAGTGATTTTAGTCATTTTAGTGATTAATTTGATGGGTGCACACTTTGTGAAAATATCTTCATGGGACACATAGAACAAAGAACAAAGAAAGATGATGTTTGTGGTGGTGGAGGTGGGTGGTGGGGAAGGGTGGTGTTGGTGATGGTGGTAGCTGCTGTTGGTGGTGGGGAAGGGTGGTGTTGGTGGCGGCAGTGGTGGTGGTGGTGGATGATGGTGGTGGCTGTTGGTGATGGTGGCGGTGGTTGGTGGTGATGGTGGATGGTGCATGAAATGCGTATACAAACTCGATGACCAAACATATAATTTACTAACGAAGTGATTTAACAAACGTTAGTAAAAAACCCAAATCCGCCAAAAAAATTTGTTGGGTACCTTTTTATGCAAGAAAAAAAGAAGAGTACCTTGATTGGAAATGGACACTACGTTTGATACCTTTTTGTGTCATTTGCCTTTTTTTTAATTATAGATTTTTTTAACTTTTTTTTTTCTTTAATTATAGATGACGTTTTCGTAATGCAAGACTGTTCTTTTATAACGAAAAATTATTGGCCGGGGAGTAGTTTTATCAACTACGTAAAAACATGTGGATGAGAATGTGCCTTTAAAGTATATGAAATGCAATATTTGTTTCCATCATGTGACGTTTTTACTTTTTAGAGCATGATTGAGTGAGGTGTTCCTGTATTTCCAACACAATCACGTAGCAACTTCGTCCTTTTGCAAGTGGAAAAATGTAAGGGTGCGTTTGGAATATGGGTTTGGGAATAAGAATGACTAATGATGTTTGTTTTATAGATAGGGGTTTTAAACCAATCTAGCATGGTAGGTTTGAAAAGTTATACCAATTCCTATTTAAATTGGTAATAAATCCAAACCCATAGTGATTCACGTCTACTAACCAAACGCACCCTAACGTTTTCCTTCAAGAATACAAGAGTAAATTACATAAATGGTCCACTGGTTTGTCGAAAATTTCATCTACCGTCCCTCAAATTTTAATGTTGCATGAACAGTCTCTATCTTTGCAAAAAAATAACACTCGTGGTCTTTTTTTTAACTGATGTTAAGTGAATTTTATTATAATTTACACGTTAGCCCTTTTGGCTAACAACCATTTGCATCGTCTATCCTTTATAATAACGACCGTTTATAAATTAAAGTTTTTCGTCTGTTTTATAAGTTTTCTTCTGTTTTATACGTTTTTGTCTATTTTTATACGTTTTCATATGTTTTTATACGTTTTCTTCATTTTTTATATGTTTTCGTTCATTTTTTTACGTTTTCGTTCGTTTTTATATTTTTTCGCCTGTTTTCTTACGTCTTCTTACGTTTTTATACGTTTTTCTTACGTTTCATATGTTTATCCATTTTATATGTTTCTTATGTGTTCATATGTTTTTATATGTTTTCTTACATTTTTATACGTTTTCATTCATTTTTTTACATTTTCATATGTTTTCTTACATTTTCATAAGTTATGTCCGTTTTTATACATTTTTTCTTAGGTTTTTATCCGTTTTCATTCGTTTTTATATGTTTCGTCAATTTTTATACGTTTTCGTCCGTTTTCTTACATTCTGTACATTTTTCTTGCATTTTTATCCGCTGTTATCTGTTTACATCCGTTTTCATATATTTTCATTCGCTTTTATATGTTTTCGTTTGTTTTATATGTTTTCTTACATTTCATCTATTTTTATATGTTTTCGTCCGATTTTATATGTTTTCTTACATTTTATACTTTCTTATAAGAAAACGTGTAAAAACGAACAAAAACGAATAAAAATAGATGAAAAACGTATGAAAATGAACAAAATATACAAAGACGGATGGAAACAAATAAAACGTAAGAAGACATATAAAAACGGACGGAAACGTATAAAAACGGAAGAAAATGTCTAAAATATCATAAAAACGTAAGAAAACGGATAAAAACATATAAAACAGACAAAAACTTATAAAAACGGAGAAAAGCATATGAAATGGCAAGAAAACGTGTTAAAACGTAAGAAAACGGGCGAAAACGTATAAAAACAGATAAAAACGTATGAAAACAAAAGCAAACGTATAAAAACGCAAGAAAACATATAAAAAGGATAAAACATCAGAAAACATATAAAACATATAAAAACGAACGAAAACGTATAAAAAGGACAAAAAACAAATGAAAACGTATAAAAACAGATGAAAACGTATAAAAATGGAAGAAACGTATAAAAACGGATGAAAACGTATAAAAACGGGCGCAAACGTATAAAACAGACAAAAACTTTAAATTATAAACGACCGTTATTATAAAGGATAAACGATGCAAACGGTCGGTAGTTCAAAACGGCTAACGTGTAAATGATAACAGAATCCACTTAACACCAGTTAAAAAAAGGACCATGAGTGTTATATTTACAAAGATAGGGACTGTCCATGCAACTTTAAACTTTGAGGGACGGTAGATGAAATTTTTGACAAACCACATTGACCATTTATCTAATTTACTCAAAAATGCAATAGTTAAAGCTGAAAGAATTTGTTGTGGTCAAATACTTCACTATAAATAATTTGTGGAAGAGTTCAAAACGACGAAAATGTTCAACTTTTGTGAACTATAGTGATGCTTCGATTCATAATGAATGCATTCATAATACTACTTATTATAAAGAGAAATGATCTTCATAATACTACTTTTTATAAAGAGAAATGATCGGAGTTTTTATATGTATGCCTAATTTTGTGCCTAAAACTGAGTGTCAACATCTGTTGGTTACATATGAGGGACCGTCGGCTTCACAAACTAATAAGTAAATGTCACACAATTTTAGGCACAAAATTAGGCATGCATTTTCTCTTTTATAAATAAAGCTTTTTTGTCTTAAAATTATAGGCATGTTATAAATTTTGATGGTAATTCCTAAAACATACTCATATAACCTAAATGAGTTATGGTCTCATGGATGCCCATAATGCATCCATAATATTACGTAGTACTAGTATTATTTTTTCATTTTTGGTCTCAGTATTAAATGAATGTTAAAAACTTTTTGATGGTGGTACTAATAATTAAGTACTCGTGATAACATAATTTAATCTACAACCGAATTGATGGTTGAGCCGTATAGTAGTACTACGAACTAGCCACCCAATAATTGCATTGTACAAAATGATCAAGCAGCCCCTCAACCTTGGTGAGCATTGTTGGACATCTTCGAGCTATAACAACCTGAGTTTGTCGTTTTTTTATGTTTGCTGCACCACAAAAAACTTATTTAGTCTATTCTTTTTCTTTAACATGATCGACAAAATAATATGCTTTCACATCGTTGTCTCATTATATATTTGGTTTTATAGATAAGCGATGACATGCATCAACCTATAACATTTTCTCATCAAATAGTTCTAACTAATGTCACCAAATAAACCATCAGTAGCTAGCTTAGGTGTAAAAAAAGAACGATCACGAAAAACATGTATGTGTTAGTTTCTTTTTGTAAAGGTGAATGGATTTAGGAGTTTACTTCTTTTGTCAAAAACAAATACGTTGTCACCATATTGAGAACTTTTAACAAGACTTTATTTTGCGCAAAAAAATAAATAAATAAATAAATAAAATAATAATAATAAAAAAAATAAAAAAAAATGGGATTTACGTATACATCGAATTTGTAAGTACACTAAGGCAATGCTAATGGTAAGGTTGCCTCCCATTCAACCGAGTAGATGACCGCATTATCCCCGTTAGCTCAACCAAACAATGAACGGTCACCTCCAAACCTTTTCAAAGTTATGGTTGGTCTGTCAACCGCAAGTTTCAATTCTTTTGTGTGTGATTGTTTATTTTATTTTATTTTTTTATCTTTTTTATGGGATATAATTTTTGTTGTGGTTCCGGTCGCCTTATTAGCAAATTGTGGTTGGGTGTAATCATAGAGAGAGAAAGCCGATGTGGCGCTGATGTGGCGGAGAGTGACCTTATAGAAACCACCACCAAGATTGCTTAGTGGTCAGACACCATGATATCTTCACAAGAGGTCTCAGGTTTATTCTTTATGGGTGTGTTTGGCGCAGAGCTTTTAAGAGTATTTAGGAGCGGCGAGCGAGCGTTGTGATTTTTAATGTTTGTTAGACAAGCACCAAGTAACTTTATCTATTTTTTTTTTTCATAATGCTCCTTTTTCAATATTCCATGAATTAGCATTTAAAAGCATTGAGCATTTAGGAATAGGAGTTGTTTTACATATTATGATTATAACTACAGCTACATTATCAAATATTTTTTTTATAGAAAAATACAATTACTACTCACTGCTAAAGCTTACTGCTACTGCTCACTGCTATTTTTGCCAACACATGTACACATTTTGCAGGCGGCCATGATAAGGGATGGAAATATTCACTAAATACCCGGTTAGAGCAATGGGTGTCATGGCATCCCAAAACTACTCATTTGGGTCTCACGGGGTGCCACGTTACCATGACATACTTCCCTTTACAAACACCCCCCTTATCGTAACAAACCACAACTTACTCATTTGGGTCCCACATACACACTTATTCACACACACAACAATTAAAAAAATAAAATGTCGTACACAATTTGCATGGAGTTAGGTTCGCCGTGCAGACAAGTAACCCATGGATGACGAGCCACGGAGAGTTGGGATGGTGTCATGGCATGCCATGGCGAGCTGCCATGTCACCCATGGCGAGCCACGAAGAGCTCCACACCCATTGTTCTTAGGCTTCGTAGATATGAGTCAACAACGTGATTATGCTGTAACCTAAACAAAGAGAAATCTCATCCATTTCGTTGTTTACTAATGAATTAATGAACGGTGTATGTACGTTGAGCATATAACATTCAAGTGTGTGCCATCACATCAAAATATACTCCAAATTTCTTACACTTCGATTGGAATTCATGTGCATAAAATGATAAACCACATGTACGTGTTTCATATTCAATAATCTAAATGGACGTGACAATTATAAGAGCACAAGGCATGGTGACAGTGAGTTATCCTTTAACTCACTGCAACGTCAGCGCCACATCAGCTTTAACCTTTTCACCTTAATTCACCAAAAAACACATGTTACAATAACTCACCTTAACTCAACTTTAACTCAAATATTTTCAAATTCAACCCTAAACTAAAACTAATATTTCATTTAATAACTAACATAAACATTTATAAAACACAAATTACATTAACCGTTATACTTAAACACGAATTACATTAAACATTAAACTTAAAACACGAACTACATCAAACACGAATTACATTAAACATAAAAAGTATGTTGATAATAAAACTACAAATCAAGAAAAGGAATCATCCGAGACATAACCCTCCTCACTCGAAGTCGAGGACTCTGATTCCTTAGGGCCTAACCCCATGGCCCATCGGCATTGTGCTTCTCTGTTTGCCTGCTCCTCACGAGCAGTTGTTCGATTCCTACGAGCAGCTGCCTCACGTTCTTCGGCTTCTAGATGCTCTCTCAAGACTTCGAGATCTTGCTCCAGGAGTTCTTCATCAGTCAACCCAAATGAATTGGGTTGGTATTCCACCGATGGATTTTTTGCTAGTGGATTGTTTGTCGGTTGATTGTTTGCCGGTGGAAACAGAACTTCTGGTGGAGTGTTTTGTGGTTGATTCTCATATGGAAATACAGGAAACAGAGTGTTTTGTGGTTCGTCTTCATTTGGGAATATCGGAAAGAGATTTTCCGGTGGGGTATTATAAATAGATTCATTATCCGGTGAAGTGTTGTGTGACATTGTTGTATGAGTTGTTTGTGAATTGTGTATGACTTGTGTGTGAATTGCGTGTGAGTTGTGTGTGAATTTTGTGCATCTGTGAATGGGTGTTTAAATAGGCAAATGTTTGAAATTTGAATTTCAATTTGAATTTGAATTTTAAATAAATCCCGCCCGTTTCAATTTGAATTTGAATTTTATATATATCCCGCTCATTTTTTGAAATTTGAATTTGAATATGAAATATAATCCCGCCTGTAATTTGAAGTTCAATGTGAATCTATAACCGGCTATAAATAACATAGGAATTCACACAAATTTTGACACACTATTTTTCATACGTCAAACATTTGAGATGAGTACTCGTTGGTCGAAAGAAGAAGAAAAATTGCTGGCTGAAGTTTGGATTGAAGTTTACTAAGACGTCTACAATGATTCCTCGTTTTGGAATGAGGTTGTAGACAAGTTCAACAATCAAAATGTAGGTGCCAATCGTAACAAACATATGCTTGTTGTTAAATGGAGGTCACTTAACTTGGAAGGTAAAAGATTCTAAGCTATTTACATGCAAGTATTTTGTACAAGGGAGATACATGCCAGTGATCATCTCGCCACTACAAAGACCATTTTTGAGCAACGCTATGATGGGAGAAGCTTCGAATATGTTCACGTGTGGGAGGTTTTGAGAAACCACTCCATATGGCTAGTTTATGGTTAACAGTGTTGTATGATTTAGTATCGTTTTTAACTTTATGGTTAACGTTGTTGTATGCTTAACGGCTAGTTTGAATCTGAATAAAATACTTAACGGCTAGTTTCCGTTACAATATCCTCTAACGGCTAGTTTCCCCTATAAATGCCACTTTAACAAGACTTCATATTCTCACACAAACGCTATGGCTAACGAACCAGCTGTGGTGCAAAGGAGTATCCTTACCCGATTACGCAATGAACAAGAAAAAGAGCTCAGGCTGATTAACAATTTGCTAGTTGAGATAATTCGTATTATGCTGCAGAAGGATGAACGTGCTCCAGAGATCGAAAGGTAGCGTGCGCTGCCTCAAGACCATCCAGCTATCAGGCTCGGTCTAGAAACTCTATTAAGAACGACGAAACAGATCTGCAACCTCATGTCGCCTTAAAGATGGTTAGGGAACAAGTGTTGCAAGTGTGTGAAGAGAAGTCAAAGCTCATCTACAATAACAAATCTATATAAAAGCTTCATGAGTATCATTAGATGATTTATGTTTTCGGATTGTTTTGTAATTTTGGGTTTGAATTTTAAATCAAAGGGGGGTGTTTTGTAATTTTTGGTTTTTGGAATTCAAATAATATAAAAGATTACAAGGGCCAAAGTGTTTTTTTTTTTTTTTTTTTTTTTTTTTTTTTTTTTTTTTTTTTTTTTTAAATTTTTTAATTCAACATTGCAGCTTAACGTTGCTTAAGCAAATCACTCAGCACGTTAACGTGCATTTGACGCAGACCCATGGTACAATAACGCACCCTTTTAACGCACCGAGTTAACCTATAACTCACCCACTCACGTTACCTTACCTTATGCTCTAAAAAGGACAAACGTCTATGATTTACTGACTAGCGTATCCTAAATAATTTGAATAACTAATGCAAAGTACACTGTTATCTTACATTATACGAGTAGTATGCAAGGTTATAAATAGCGTGAAGCGCGGCGTAGCGGCATAGCCAAGCCTCAAGCTTTAGCGTGAGGCGTTGCGTCATAGCGTTTTTAAGGCGTGATTCAAAGCGGCAAAAAAAATTTATAGAGTTGTCAATATTAGTTAGCTAATACGCTTAAAACTCAGTTATGGATTCACTAAGCCAAAATAAATACTTGTAAATAAGCTCAAGTCCAATAAATCTCTTTAAAAAAATAAAATAAATAAAATAAAATCTAAAGCTTCAAAAAAATGGCGCCACGCCTTGCGCTATAGCGCGCTTTATCACGCCTTATCACATTTTGTTGCACGCTGCGCCTAGAGATGACGCCTAGGCCTATTTCGTAACGTGGAGGCAACGCCTCATGCTATGGTGCCGCTATAGCGCGCTATTTAGAACCCTGGTAGTATGTAATCCCTTGACAAATATTATAGAACAATAGAGAAACAAAACAAAATAGTGGGAACCACATACCAGATTTTTAAGTCATACAACATATCATTTTCATATAATTTATCCTAAGTTTTTTATCAGGGAAGACCGTGACTGGTTGAACCACATGAATTTTCTGTGTAGCGTAAATATAGTAAAATAAAGAGTAAATTAACTGGATGGTCCCTGTCGTTTGTCAAAAGTAACAACCTTCGTCCCTTGAAGTTTAAAATTGCATTGGTAGTCCCTAAGTTGGTAAACAAATAACACCACCGGTCCTTTAGTTTAACTGGTGTTAACTAGTTCCGTTATAATTTACACGTTAACCCCTTTGGTTAAATATCGTTGCATCGTGTAAATTATAACGATGTAATAATATTTAACCAAATGGGCTAACGTGTAAATTATAACGGAACTACTTAACACCAGTTAAACTAAAGGACTGATGGTGTTATTTGTTTACCAACTTAGGGACTACCAGTGCAACTTCAAACTTCGAGGGACGAAGGTTGTTACTTTTGACAAACCACAAGGACCATCCATGTAATTTACTCTAAAATAAACCAATGTCCCAAAAATTTGTGTTGCAAACCTTGTTTAGTTGTAGCCTTGTAGGACAAATAGAATACCTGGCTTTTGGTGCAAAAAATGGTCCGTGTTTTACAAATTTAAACAAACTTAAAGAACACACGATCAAATATTTAGTATATAATGAAAGAAGCAAAACGAGTTCAAGATCCATTAATTCAAAGGCAATATGATGAAAGCTTATATGAACAAGAAGAAAGTGGTGGTTTAAGAACTCAAGTAATCGACGAAGTGAAGAAACAAATAGGATTAGCAGGGCCATTAATCGCAGTAAGCTTATTGCAGTATTGTTTGGAAGTGATATCGATCATGTTTGTCGGACATCTTGGTGAACTTCCTCTATCCAGTGCTTCAATGGCTACTTCTTTTGCTTCATTCACTGGCTTCAGTGTGTTGGTTAGTCATCATTTGATAGCGTATTATAGTATAATAACTGGCCTTTTTTGTTCTAAAGTTGACTTTGATTTTGACTTTATTACCGCAAGATAATTTGCTCTGGAACTAGCCTTTGCATTACTTGTTTAATATAAGCTAAATATAACTAGAACTTCTTGAAGACCACATAACTTAAGCATTTTTAAGAGGCTTTAAGAGTTGCATTTTGGAACTAATTATCTGATTATTGGGACTAATGTTTGGACTGCTTTCGATTAACTTATTGTTTTAGGAGCCAAATAATCAGCTTTGGATAATTTGTCTAAGTTTTCTCCTTTTTAATAGTTAGGAATGGGGAGTGCATTAGAGACGTTATGCGGACAAGCCTATGGAGCTGAACAATACCACATGCTCGGAATACAAATGCAACGAGCAATGGTGTCTTTAACAGCCATAAGCATCCCTCTTGCATTTATTTGGTTTTACACAACGACAATCTTTATAGCTCTCGGTCAAGATCATGAAATATCCAATGGAGCAGGAATGTTTATCAGATGGATGATTCCAAGCTTATTTGCATATGGTCTACTTCAATGTCTAAACAGATTTCTTCAAACACAAAATATCGTAGTTCCTATGATGATTATTTCAGGGGTGACTGCTTTGTTCCATGTGTTTTTGTGTTGGGTACTTGTGTTTAAATTAGGACTTGAGATAAAAGGGGCTGCATTGGCTAACACTATATCGAATTGGTTGAATGTTGTTTTGATGGGAACGTATGTTAAGTTTTCTCCTGCTTGTAAACATACGTGGACTGGTTTTTCTAAAGAAGCACTACATGATGTAACTAGCTTCCTTAAACTAGCGGTTCCTTCGGCAATTATGATTTGGTAAGTTTAATTAGTTCCACAAAAACCTGAAAACATGTTTTTTATATGGAAAGTGAATTCATTGGAGAGGATTTTAGGATAACATGGAATGTTTTATGCCAATTTCATTTCCATGTGGTTAAGGGCTTGTTAAGGACTTAAGGATAACCTCAAAGTAGAGGTTGCATTTTAACACATGATTAGAATGGGTCGATCCAGGTTGTGTTTAAATTAGATGGGCAACCAAGTAAGAAAAATAGCTATGAAGGAAACTGTTCAAATGTGCCAAATGAGTAAAAAGTCATCCAAAGTGTATTACTAAGGCATAAAACCTCCTAAATTACTTACTCGAAAAATTAGACTATTGTTTTTAAAACTATTTGACACACGAACTATTTATAAAGATATTAAAAACTTAAACGAAAATTGTTTCTGTTCAAACAAGATGACCTGTACAAAATTACCCGTTTTGACCCGAACTGTTTTGACCTGCCTGTTTTGACTTGCATGTGTTGCAGCTTTGAATATTGGGCATTCGATATGGTTGTTCTGTTATCTGGTCTTCTTCCAAATCCAAAGTTAGAGACATCAGTATTATCCATCAGGTTATTTTATTACATCTCTTTATCATATCCATGTCCAATTTCCACAGTAAGGGAGTTATTCAATAAGATTTAAGTCGCATTCACAACTGATTAGTGCTTTCATTTTTGCAGCCTTAACACATGTTGGATGGTCTATATGATCTCTGTGGGTCTTGGTGGAGCAATAAGGTTAGTAAAACTCATGATCATTAATATATACATGTTCATCACACCTTGTATTACGGTATTAGCTATACATTGCAGTACGAGAGTTTCAAACGAATTAGGCGCTGCAAGACCTAAAGCTGCACGCTTAGCTGTTTGTGTTGTGGTCGTAATAGCAATTTTGGAGGGATTGATAGTTGGAAGCGTTACTATTATGGTACGGTATGTTTGGGGAAAATTATATAGCAACGACCAAGAAGTTATCAAATATGTTGCAAAAATGATGCCGCTACTTGCACTGTCAGACTTTCTAGATGGATTCCAATGTGTTCTTTCGGGTACTGATAATAAAAATATGGTTTCTTTCGCTGTTCTTTATTTTGGTATGTTGCGTTTTTAATTAATTTTTTCTTGTTTTCTCGAAATTAAGGTGCTGCTCGAGGATGTGGGTGGCAAAATGTTTGTGCAGTTATGAATCTTGGAGCTTACTATGTTGTGGGCATTCCATGTGCATTGCTCTTTGCTTTTACCTTCCATGTTGGAAGCATGGTAAGATCTGCTACCTTATATGTGGCGGGGTGGGTCAAAACGTGTAGATTTTTAGTCCGGGTTGGGTTGACTGACCCACAACAATCTTTTGTCCATTTTTCAGATACAAGGAATTAAGGGTTTATATTATGTCTCCAAAAAAAATGTAGTACTAAAAGGTAATAGGAATTTTTTTAATAAAGCTATTTTTGAGGTTTTGTGCGATAAAAATAAAGACTACATGTAACTTTTAACCGGTTTGACCTTTCACTTTTCACTTCAATTTTTTTATCTGACCCGATGGACCACATAGCCCAAATCAACCACTCGTAAGTAAATGGATCTATATTGTTACATTGTGTTTCAGGGGCTATGGATGGGCATCATATGTGCACTTTCTGTGCAAGTTGTAGTGCTCATTGCGATAAATTTGTCCACCAACTGGACAGATGAGGTAAATTGACTCTCTTTTAGAACTTCATAACTATTCTTATTCAAGCTTTAGTAACAAGCTAACGATGTTAATTTTTTTCCCAGGCACGGAAAGCTATTAATAGGGTTCAAACAAACATAGAAGTCGAATGAAATGTAGGAGTTAATATTCACAGTTATCCGCTTGAAACATTGGCAAAATAAATTGTAAAACCTTGGTAACCAGAAAACACCTTTTCTTTGCAAATGAAAGAAATTTAAAAACAAATTTAAAAGTATAACTTAACTCTATCCTGTGTTAACTGAGCCGAACATGAACATCAAACTCAGTTCACTAACAATTAATTAGGATTCAGTATACTTCCAATATACAAACTAAATAAAAGGTTTACAGTAGCAAATTTATTTCATGTTAAGCTATCCTCTGTTGTACATTCTTCCATATAATCTCTCCCTCGCCTTCTTTGCCTGCACCAAATAATAAAGTATAAGTTGGACCAGGTCGGGTCAAATACACCCCTTCTTATATTTACCCATTTTTATTTTTATTTCTGTCATTATAAAGAAACATGGACTAGATAAAAAAAAAACAAAAAACAAACAAACAAACAAACACACACACACACACACACACACAAAACAGCAAGAAAAATTAGGTCATACTTGTATTTCATAATTTGTAGAAACTGTTACTACTGAAAGTATAATAGCTTGTATCTATGCACCAACTAGGTTTCTGATCCACAAGTCCTCTCCTCTTAGTGAGGTGTAGAAACCCAAGAAAACAACAACTGGCAATATTCCAACAAGATGGAATGCAGCAAGAGTCGCGTACGCCCCTATATATTCCTTGTACACTATCTATATAATGTTTAAGCAAAGAAGAGCCAATTTTGTGACATAATCCACAACTTCTTTTTCACTTGTGAAAATGTATCCGAAAATGTTTCTACTGGCAAAAATGGTAGTGCTGACTATAGCTGTCTCAAAACATGCTATGAGCATGACGTCGTAAACAGCCACATGTTAGTAATTTAGTGTAATTGAGGGATATAGTCATGATACTTGGAAATGGGTTTGGAGGTACGAAGTGTACACCCATCAAGTGAATGACATCCCGGACCCAAAAGCGATATTTGTCTTAATCTGTTAATGTTTTGATAATTAAATGGTAGAGAATATTAGAATATTCTTTGGATTAAGAATATTCTAGGAATATTCTCTTTAATTTTATATTTAGAATACTCTTTGATAAGAAATATTCTATTGAATATTCTCTTTAGATTTTATCTAAAGAATATTCAAGGAATATGCCCAGCATTATCTAGGGAATATTCTCTTTAATTTTTACTAAAGAGTATTCAAGGAATATGTCCTAGCATATTCTAAAATATTCTCTTAGATTTATCTAAAGAATATTCAAGAATATGCCTCAGCATTTTCTAGGATAGATGTCTCTTTTAGTTTCTATATAGAAATAGAACTTTTTCATTATCATATCTTCTCCNGACCTCATTTTTAAAACAACGATTCTCGAGAAAAGATAGAAAACTACTTAGCGTCTCAACTTAGTATCTTTATCGGACTAAATCATATCAAAACGAGAAAATATGAAGAAATCATCTCTCACCAAAAATAAAATAAATAGAGGAAAATAGGAAAATGGGCGCAAGAGGTTATTTACACAAGTAACTTCCATGAGTAGTGTTGGCATCTAACTTGTAATTAAACTGTGATCTCGTTTTACGCTTAGCTTGGGAACTTGTGAAAAATCAGGGACGATGAATTCTATCCGTATGGACACTTTTCTATGAGTTGTGTTTCCTATTCTGTGACCCTAAACGTTATTGAAAAATGATGAAAGTCAACATCTCGTCACATACTAAGTAAAAAAGGTACATAAACAGCAGTGTAAAGTTAAAAGTTGAAAAACGGGGCGTTTTCTGGAATAAATGATTTTGTAATCTCTTTTGAACATCTTGCTACTTCTTCAACATTAGTAAAAAGAGTTATGAAATTATTTATCTCAAGATTGTGAATTGATCACATTGCGTGAGGACACGACAATACCTTAGTCTGGGGGATTTTGGTGTGTGCTTATTCACACACCTTTTTCTTTGCCAAATTAAGACCAAAACAGACACAAACTACCCATAAATGCCAAAGATATTGTGTTTTTGTGTTTGTGATCATGCAGGAATGGATATTTCAGAAATTGGCATACGTGTTTGGAAAACGAGCACGAGTTTGGAAAACGTGTCAAAAGCCAGAGCCGGGGAAGAAAAATACCATTTTTGAGCTCAGATTGTCAAAACACACCTTGGGGAATCACAAAATTCCAGAAATAGTTCTTGGAGCAAAAGTTTGCAGAATTGGCAGAAATGGTCCCTAAACTTTCAGAAATTGACAGAATCAGTCCCTAAGCATTTGTTTTGGAAGAAAATTCAACAAAGGTCCTTGGGAATTCAAAAGTTGTCACAATTAGTCCCTAGAATAAAAGTTTTATGAAATTACAAGTTTAGTCCCTCAAGTTTCAAGTTTGGCAGAAATGGTCCCTGGACATTCAAAAATGGGAAATTGCAAAAATGGTCCTTGGATAATGAAACTTGGCAAGATTTACCCTTGGAACAACTTTGGAAAAATACCAAATCCTACCCCTAAACTTTTAGGTTATTACAACTTTGGTCCTTGCACTTATTTCACTCTAAAACAAACGGACCCTTGTTATTACTAACCCAAAAACAAACACAAACCCACTAACATAACCAGCCCACCCTTTTTCCACTAAAACCCCTTGGCCCATTACCACTTCTGGCCCAACAACAGATAACCCAACCCCCGTTAATAAACCCCACGGTCAAGCGAGTCAAACACCCCCTCTTTTCCCCCTTCTTCCCCAATTGTAACCTACAACACCATCACATCCACCTCCCCCCACCACCCTTGTCACTTCCACCGCCCAACCCACTATCCACCTAACAAGACAACCACAATTAATGCCGCCACCCCCTCCCCCCTTGCACTATATCAGACCCAATTTCCAGTTTACTTTTTGGCGCCAAAAATGCTTCAAAGGCCAAGATTGAATTTAAGTGATCCAACGGCTCCAATTGGTGATGGGATTTGCTCAGAGACACCCAAGGAACCCTAATCATCACCTATAAAGGGAAGAAGAAAGCTTGAAGATAGTGTGTAGTTTTTATGTAAAATTTTAATGTCGAATCAGTCTAAATTTCAATTTCAGTTGTAATTTCTAGCTTAAAGGTATTGTACTAAGCATTTTCAGTGTAATTGAAACTCATTTTACCCTTTAATTGCAAATTCTCAGTACGAATTTAGTTTATGCAAATTTCCATTTGAAAATCTAAGTTTCATTTGTAGTTGATAATAAGTGTTACTCAGTGTTCATTTAAGCTCCTTTTAACTTACTTGTAAGCTTTCTTAAGTTCTTAAATCATTTAAACTTGTTTAACTCAGAAAAATCAAAAATACAAAAAAAAAAAAAATCAAAAAAAAAATCCACTAAAAAAAAGAAGAAGAAAGAAGACTGTAGATTGTTGGAGCATGGTAGATTCTGGATGGCCATGGTATTAGTGGCTTTGTGGAAAGCCTATAGGATTGGTTCTTTGGTCCTGGTTCTTGGTTTAAGCTTGGATTGCTCTTTGTAAGCTTACATCTCCAATTTTACTTATCACTGTTCCATTGCTTATTAACTGCTTATCTGTGTTTCTTTATGCTTATTAGGTATACTTTAGTCAGTTTATTGCTTAAAATTAAGTGCTAGTTCAATAAATCTCATTGTGCTCAAAAATATTGGTTTCACTGTCATTTTAGCATTCTATAAGATCTTGGGTATTAGAAGTTGTAGCCTGTGTTTCTATGCTAATTTAAGCTTTTTAGATCACATTAAGTCATTAAAAAGCAGTTTCACAGTCCTAGGTGTCCATTTGCCTTAAAAACCTCAAAAACCTTTTCATCTCAGGTTGTTTGGATTTGCCTGCAACTCTGTGCTCAGGCCTGCTATTGTTGTTGTTTTTGGTTCACATAAGTGACTTTAGGTCATATTAACTCAGTTTGAGCATTAAAACCCAAGACCCTTTGTGAAAAAGTCAATCTCTTTGCTAAATCTCTCTTAATTGTTCACTGTTAGGAGTTTTTTTTTTATCTCAAATCTCATCATTTACTTGCATAAGCGTATCTCATAGCTTAAATCAGTTTTACTTCAACTTATAACTTCATATTTAGTCAGTAGAATCAATCAAAAGTTCATTAAAGTCAACTTAGGTGGTGAATCAAAAGTCAAACTTTCTTAGTTCATCAGGAAATCCATTTTTTCCAAGATTTTTCATGATTTTATTTTTCACAATTAAGCCCTGAGCTTTTTGGAGATTAAAGTCTACCAGCTGAACTTGTGGAATCTAATTTTAGATTATTTTTAGGATTTTATTTAAGGACTTATTCAAGCACTTATTTAGGCCTGCAGGGTTAGAACCTCCCCTCCACCATGCTTTTAAGCCATTTTCATGAGCTTGCATAACTTTCATTATTGAACCTTAGGTAAAGCTTTTTGTTAACTTGGGTAGCCCACTATACCAGATACTTAGACATGTGCTTATATTTCCATTGTGTGCTTATCTGAGAGCTTATTTTTCCCCTTAAGTTGCCCTCATCCACTCAGTACACTGAGTGGCTTAGTGTGACCACCCAACTTCATAAGCCTACCCCTAGCTTATTAGTGGACCCCACTGCTTTAGCCTTGGCTTATTTTAAAGCCCTCCTAGCCATCTTTTTGGATCAACCTTTGTTTTGGACCCTTGATCACTTCTGTGGGGCCCACATAAGCCTGCAATTGTCCCTATTTGGCCTGCATAGGATTTAGGATTTGGATTTTGCTTAATTGTGTCTAATAGCTTATTCAGTGTGCTTTTTTCCTTTTCTCTAGGTTATTTTATGTTCACATCACTTGTTTGTAGCTTAATATACCCTCTGTGTTCATCTGTGTAGCTTATTACTAGCTTGTTGTTAATAAAAATCCAATTTTAGCTTATATACACCACTGTTAAGATCATAAGAGTCCATACAGCTTATTTTTGAGTTCCATTAAGTTTGTTTTTACAAAAGTTCCTCAAATTCAGTAGGGTAACAGTTTTGTAAAAGAAAAATCAAAAAACAATCATCAATATAATTTTAGTGATAGCTTCTATTTAAGAAGTTTTAGCTTTTTAGCTTATTTTTGTGCTTTTTTATTAAGCACTTAGGTGTTTTCATATTTTTCCTAGGTTTCTGCATCAGTATAGTATTTATACAAAATTTTCATAATTATCTCTTTTCATTTAGTATTTATAATAATTAATATTAGTTTAATTAGTTTTAATTAAAAAATCAAAAATAAAATCCTTTACTGTTTATTTTTAATCACTAGCATCTTTTTATATTTTTTCTAGTTCTTATTAATTATAAAATATTTTTAGAAAAAGTTTCATAATTATTACTGTTCATTTGCTATTTGTATTAATTAAATTAGTTTAATTAGCTTTTAACTAATAATAAGTAAATAATTTCTAAAATAGTTTATTTTTAATTTTTATAAACTTTTTATAATTTTTTTAGGATTCCTGTGATGGTTAATTAGTTTTATAAAAATTTTAATAATTATCTAAGTCATTTTAGTATTTTAAGTAATTTAAATTAGCTTAAATAAGTAATTAAATAGTTTTTAATTAATAATTAATAGTAAATATAAAAAATAAAAAAATTATTTTCTTTTTTATAAAATTTTCTTTTAATACTAAGTTTGTAAAAAAGTCATTTTCACCCCCTCTAGTTTATTTCTGCTTCATTTCCATTTTTCTCAGTACGCGTTTATGTTTATTTTAATCTTAATTACGTTTTAGGTTTATCTGATTTCCAGTTATTGTTAATATTGCTTATCTGTCTTATTTCCATTTATATCTGCTTAGTGTAATCAATCCCAATCATTATCTGGTTACTTTCCCAATCACTGAATCCTTAAAACGTTTTCCAAAATACAATTTCAATCTCGTCGGGACATAACGACCCGGGGATACACTGTGCTTACACCGGATCATAAATTGATCTCTCCTCTCCCTCAGGTTTGACCTGTTGACCACACTTGGTTAATTTGGACTGACTTTTTTGGAGGAGTCAAATTTTGGCGCCGCTGCCGGGGAGGTTGTTGCGTGTTTTAAAACGTTTAGAAGTTTAGTGATTTTTCAAAACCCTCCTTGTACAAATTTCACCACTTTGTAAATTTTTGTAAAAATTAAAATCAATCAAAAAAGTCATTAACACTTTTCCTAAAGTGTTAACAACACCAAAAAAATCAAAAACAACAAAACAAATCGTGAAGTTAAATTACTTCGTATTCTTTAAGATTACAACCTATACAGGTGGTAAAGGCAAGTTCTGACATTAAATTGCGAACTGAAAAGAGATCCATTCTTCTCTTCCGCCACCCTGAGAGTAGTCTTAAAGAAACGATTTCGGTTAACGAATCGATTCCAAAAATATTTCCAAAAGTTTTTTCACACACACCCAATAAAATGCCAAAAACATTTTCTGTTTTCTTGTTAATAAATACATAAAATACATTATCGAGAACCAAGACAGAATACTACGTAACTGGGGGGTATGACCACTAATAAGTTCCCAAACTAAAGATTAAAACTTTCCTTTGTATCCTTGTGAATTAGTGTACCTTTTTCAAAGAAGCCATTCATATTGTGATTATTGGTTTAAGTTCTCTGTTGTTTTGCCTCGGTCTTGTTTTAATTGTGATTGTTTTTAGTGCATGCGCACTCGTTCCCAAACAAGGCGTAATCGTCGAAGAAGCGTAACTGAATTATATACTGTTGTCGAAGAGACGAAACCCATCATAATGGACAACGAGCCACCACCACCACCACCCCCTCCCAAGGATGAGGCAGCTCCCGATCTCCGAACGATGGAGGAGTTGTGTCAGCGCACCATGCAATAGAGGGGAGGACCCATTGCACCACTCACTATTAAAGCCACAGATTTTGGACTCAAGCACCACATGATCCAGCAAGTCCAGAATTCGTGCCAGTTCCACGGTTTACCCGGTGACGATGCAAACAAGCATCTCGATAAATTTTTAACCGTCACCCAGAGTATGAAGCAGAATGGTGTCACCGAAGACGGCCTTCGCTTATACCTCTTTCCATATTCTCTCACTCATCATGCTACTGCCTGGTTTGATCGTCTCCCGAAGAATTCGATCCACACTTTTGATGAAATGGTTACCAAATTTTTAGCAAAATATTTTCCACCATCCATGGTAACAAAACTGAGAAATGACATCAGCAACTTCAAACAACGTCCCGACGAGTCCTTATTTGAGGCATGAGAATGTTATAAGCTTGCTATTGATCGGTGTCCTAACCACAATATGTTACAAGTCACCATAATAGATACTTTCTATAATGGTTTGAAATTAAGACACCAAGATATACTCAATGCTGCTGCTGGTGGGACCTTTATGAAAAGGCGTCCCGAGGAGTGTTACGATCTGATTGAAAACATGACTGCCCACCATAACTTTTGGGATTCCTCAGCTGAGAGGGATGAGTCATGTAAGTCTATCATATCACTCCAGCATCTTCTGAAATAGCAGCTTTGACTAAAAAGATGGATGATTTCGCTATGGCTATGTTGAGGATGAACCAAACAATCCAAAATCAACAAGTCAAAGCTGTCAGTCAAAGCTGTGAAACATGTGGTGGTCAACATCCATATATTGAGTGCCCAGCCACCGGTGGCTTCGCTCATGAGAACGTATATACTACTCAAGGTTCCTACAATGCGGGGGTAACTCTTACCAACCACAGGGGGACCGTAATCTCTTAAGCTATCGTTCCAACAATTATCTTGGACCTCCCGGTTTCAATCTATCTCAAAACCAAAATGCTCAAAACCGGAACCAAAATTTCAATCAAAATCAGAACCAAAATCGAATGAACCAAGGTTTCCAAAACCAAGGGAATTTCAATTCCGGTCAAAATCAGGGTTTTCAAAACCAAGGAAATTTTCAAAGAAATCAAGGTCATGGTAATCAGGGTAATTTTCATAATCAGGGTAATTTTCATCAGGGAAATAATTTTCAGGGTAATAACAAACAACATCAAGGAAATTTTCAAAACAACCGTGCTCAAAATTTTCCTAACCAAAATCAAAACGTTGTTCAACCCCAATCTTCCTCCGACGAGTGGATAAAACAATTCATGAAATCACAAAAGGAAACAAATCGGTTATTGGTCAGCCAAATCTCTGAACTTAAGAAGTCTTTAAATGATCGACTCTCGGGCTCAGGTACACTTCCTAGCAACACGATCGCTAACCCGAGGGGCGATGTTAAGGCGATCACCACCCGAAGTGGAGTTTCATATAATGGACCCATGATTCCTTCTACCTCTTCTTCTCTTCCTCCCAAGGTAGCGGAACCACTTGGACTCCAGTGATGCCTGTGCCGTGAAGGATGATTATTGCCTCCATGGTTGCTGCAGGTGGGAGTTCAACAGAGCCAGGGCTGGGGGTTCGGTTTTCAGCATAAACTTTGAGGTTCCTTAGGGCAACTTTAAGGTTTTGGGTTGGGATTTGGAAGTTAAGGAATAGGAAGTGCAAATTTGCTAGTTTTCAAGGCACTTTTCCGATCAGTAGTTTACCTTTTTTAAAAGGTTTAAAAAGTTCTGAATGTAAAACTATATTCGAAACGCCTACGATAAGAAGACATGCCCAAGTTTGCATCAACAATCAAAAACTTGTTAAGCAACAAGGAAAAACTCTTTGAGATGGCAAAGACTCCGTCGAATGAAAACTGCTCTGCAGTTCTATTGAAACAGCTTCCCGAAAAGCTGGGAGATCCCGGGAAATTCCTCATTCCTTGCATTTTCCCGGGGATGGTTGAATGTTTTGCCCTGGCCGATCTTAGTGCAAGCATCAACCTGATGCCTCACTCAGTCTGGAAGAAACTCTCTCTTCCTGAACTCACTCCTACCTGCATGACCCTCGAGCTTGCAAATCGTTCCATATCTCATCCCCTCGGCATTGCTGAGGATGTGTTTGTGAAAGTAGGAAAGTTCCATTTTCCTACGGATTTCGTGATTGTTGATTTCGATGTAGATCCGAGGGTGCCTCTCATTTTAGGGAGGGGATTCCTAAGAACGGGCCATGCTTTGATCGATGTATTTGATAAAGAAATCACTCTACGTGTTGGTAATGAAGCCATCACATTCAACCTTGATCAAACTTCGAGGTACTCTTCCAATTATGACTCAGCGGAAATTAACAGAATCGATGACATCGATGTTGCTTCGGAAGAGTATTCTCAAGAAATTCTTGGTTTCACCGATAATTCTCTGAGTGGCAATCTCACTCCCTCCTCTCAACCTATCATTGCTAATTATTCTCCTTCTCTCACTCCGTTTGACGGAAGTGATTTCATCTTAGAGGAAATAGAGGCCTTTCTCAAAAGTGATTCGATTCCTGACGGAATTGATAACCAAGAGATTGACCCGGAAAGGGATATCCTTCTCCTTGAGAAGCTGTTGAATGAAGATCCCTCTCCTCCTCCTGTTCTTCCACAAAAACTTCATAATGAGGAAATCAAATATGTTGAGAAAACTAATGAATTTCCTGAGGTCGAGCTTAAGGACTTACCTCCTCATCTCGAATACGCATTTTTGGAGGGTGGTGATAAATTACCCGTCATAATTGCAAAAGACTTAAGTGATGAGGAAAAGGCTGCTCCTATAAAGGTTTTAAAGTCACACAAGCAAGCCATTGCTTGGAAACTCTCCGACATCAAGGGTATTAACCCAGAATTTTGTACACACAAGATTTTAATGGAAGATGACTTTAAACCAGCAGTTCAACAACAAAGAAGGGTTAATCCTAAAATTCACGAGGTTATCAAGCAAGAGGATCTCAAACTTCTTGATGCCGGATTGATTTACCCTATCTCTGATAGTCCTTGGGTGAGCCCCATTCACTGTGTGCCTAAAAAGGGTGGCATTACTGTTGTCACAAATGATGAAAACGAGTTGATTCCAACTCGATTGGTTACGGGATGGCGAGTATTGACTATCGAAAGTTAAATGACGCTACCCGTAAAGACCATTTTCCTCTACCCTTCATGGACCAAATGCTCGAGAGATTAGCGGGAAACGAGTACTATTGTTTTCTCGACGGTTTCTCGGGTTACTTCCAGATTCCCATTGATCCACAAGATCAAGAAAAGACCACCTTTACTGTCCCTTACGGAACTTTTGCCTACCGACGTAAGCCATTTGGCTTAGGTAATGCTCCAGGCACGTTCCAAAGGTGTATGATGGCCATATTCCACGACATGATCGGGAAAACTATGGAGGTCTTTATGGATGATTTCTCGGTCATTGGGGATTCTTTCCAATCATGTCTCTCCCATTTAGACAACATGTTGTAAAGATGTAAAGAAAATAATCTTTGTCTAAATTTGGAGAAGAGTCACTTTATGGTCAAAGAGGGCATTGTCCTCGGCCATAAGATTTCTAAAAACGGGATTGAGGTCGACAGAGCAAAAGTTGATGTTATTGCCAAGCTGCCTCATCCCACCACCGTCAAAGGTGTCAGGAGTTTTCTTGGGCATGCCGGTTTCTATCGGAGGTTCATTCAGGACTTCTCGAAAATAGCTCGGCCTATGACCCATCTTCTTGAGAAAGATGCTCCTTTCATTTTCTCTCCCGAGTGCATCGAAGCTTTTCAAACACTGAAGAAAAAGCTTACTGAAGCACCCATCTTATTTGCCCCCGATTGGGACCTACATTTTGAACTCATGTGCGATGCAAGTGATTTTGCTATAGGTGCGGTCTTGGGGCAACGAAAAACAAAACACTTTCAGCCTATACATTATGCAAGTTAAACAATGACTGAGGCTCAGACTCATTACACCACAACGGAAAAAGAATTATTAGCCGTGGTGTATGCTTTTGAGAAATTTCGGCCGTACTTAATCTTGACCAAATGCATAGTGTATACGGATCATCGGCTCTGAAATATCTCTTTGCCAAACAAGATGCAAAGCCGATATTGCTCCGATGGGTTCTCATCCTACAAGAATTTGATATCATCATCCGTGATAAAAAAGGAGCTGAGAACCTAGCGGCTGATCATTTATCCAGATTAGAGAACCCTCACCAAGATGTGTTCGAGAAAAAGGAAATAAATGAAACATTTCCTCTCGAGACACTCAATGCGGTTTCTTTTCGTGGTGATTCTACTACCCCATGGTTTGCCGACTTTGCAAACTACCATGCGGGAAACTTTGTTGTGAAAGGGATGTCATCCCAACAGAAGAATAAGTTTGATGAGACGAAAAATGTTACGTTTTTAGGGGTCGGTTTGAGTCCTAATTCGTATGTTTTTGGTTTGGATTTAACCCAAAGTCGTNCAAAGTTCGTTTCTTCTCATTTTAGGTACTTGTTTGAAGGGAAAAAATCACAAAAGAAGCATTTCGGGCGTTTTTCGAGCTGAAAAAGTGCGGAAATACAACAAAAACTCAAAAAGGACCTTAAAGAATCACAGGGAAGGTGGACGCCTCACACTCTACAAAGTGACGAACGTCAGGATTAAAGTGAAGTCAAGGATTGGAAAAATACTCGTGGACGGGCCAGAGGGTTTTGTACTGCAAATTGTGACGCCGTCAAACCAAGGCCGTCAGATCTGGAAGCCAGCAATTATGACCACGTCATACCAAGCGTCAGGAAACCCTAATCGCCGACGCTGACGACGGTCACCTATTGGCGACGCCGTCACCGCGTTTTCTTATATATATTATTTTATAGAAATTTATCAGAATATTTTTTCTTTATTTTGTGGGGGGAACTTTAGTCGAATTTTGGAGTGAGAAACTTTTTTTTTAGGGGGTTAAACCCTAATACGTGTATACAGACCTCTAGAGGGTATCCTAACCCTCTACTTGCATGTTAATCCAAGATAACTTCTTTATTCATACAATACTGTCTATGTGTTGTGTGATTTATGCTTGTGCTTGTCTTTCTCAACATGCTAGGCCTAATTTACTTTGTGTCTTCTTACATCTAATGAACCTTAACTATGATTATCATGTGATGTGGTATGTGTGATTGTGTTTGGGCTGAATGTTTCACTACGTTAGACTAGAGAAAACTGGGCTAATCTCCTATACGTAACAAGCGTTGACGTCTTTAGTAAACGTGAATCGTGTATGTCCGGTTATAGATTTTAAGTATATTTCATGCATAGGTTGCTATCGTGAGCCCTCATGATAGGATGCTTGGACGTCATCGTCATAGAGTGAGGAGAACTTTATAGAGTCTAGGAATTGAACGCCACTCCCTACGACTGTTAGGAATACACCCGTCATCCATGGCAAATCAACATCTAATTACATTTGGGTAAAAGATAGTTAGGGATAAGAAAATCTAAGAGTAAACCACTATTCTCCACCATGTTTGGGGTCCCAAAACCAAAAAAAATACAAAAATAAAAGTACGGAGTTTAAAGTAGATAACTTGCGGGTTTAGTTGCTAGCAAACTAATTCCGCCCTTATTCCTCACAAAACCAGAGATGTTTTACTGCTTTCATAAAAATAAATAAATACAAAAAAGAATCTTCCTCCACCCTTAGACCTATTGAGTAGCTTTTAAGCTAAGACGACACTATCCCTGCCGATAGAACGATCTCAATCCCCCGGTACTTGCCACTACACTTATACTACATCGGTCAGGTACACTGCCTGGTGGGGGATTGCAAAGCTTCTCGAGATCCCTCGAGAGGTAAACTAGTGCGTGTTGCAACCACGCGCATCAATTCTTCAAAGATGTTAAGCATTACTTCTAGGACGACCCTTATTTATTCAAAATCTGTGCGGATCAAATCATCCGGCGGTGTGTTTCATGGCCAAGAAAAAGCATGGATATCTTTAAGGCTTGTCATTGGTGGACCCACGGGACATCACAGCCCAAATTACACGCCAAGAAGGTGTTTGACTCCAGTTTCACTTTGCCCACAATCTACCAAAGATGCTCAGACTTTGTCAAAACTTTGTGATGCTGGGGTCATAAATGCAAACTGGGAATATTTCAAAATATGATATGAGAGAAAGGACTGAATGGATTTCCACCCTAGAAAATACTATCCAATTCTTGTACAGATATTATTGGCTTAAGCCTCTATCTGATGACACTTGTGGCTTGTTGAGATGCCCTATTATATATCTCTTTTTGATCTACAAGGAAAAGACAAAGAAGATTCATGACTCCAAGATTAAGAACCGCGTTTTCAACGTTTGTGATCGAGTCCTTCTTTTCAATTATAGATTGAAAATTTTCTCGGGCAAACTCAAAACCCGTTGGTCTGGGCCTTTCACTGTTACCAAAGTATTCCCTTACGGAACCGTTGAGTTATCTCAACCCGATGGTCCTAACTTTAGAGTGAATGGTCACAGGTTGAAGCATTACTTCGGAAGGACATACCACCCATGGTTGTCCCGGATCTCCAAACTTTCCCCATGAACCAATGAATTAAGGGATCGAGTCAAGCTAGTGACTCGGTGAACAAAAACATTAGCAACCACATGGGTTTTCACCCATGTCTCTGTCTTCTTCCTATTTTCTAATAAGTGACGAGAAGGGGGCAACCACTTCTGCATCTTGTGTATGGTTGTTGTGTTTGTACAAGTATTTTTCCCGAAGCATGAAGGCTCTCGTGCTTGTGTTTTGTCCTTACTCCACTTGAGTCTCATTCTTCATCGTTCTGATATCCTTAATCTTATTGACTAACGTTATCTTTTGGCATAATTAATAAACGGCCTTAGATACAACATAGGATGACCCTCACCTTTGAAACATTGAGGACAATATTTAACTTTAGTCTGGGGGGGGGGGTATCTTCGATTTGATTTGTCTTGCACTTTTCATGTGCCGTTTACTCATGCAACCCCGTTTTTCTCGAAAAATCCAAAAATTTTTTTTTGCAAAAATAGAATAAGTTTTGACACCTTGTTTGACTTTCCGCTGGGTAGAGTAGGAATAGAATTTTGACTTGACCGGGCGTATTGAGCCCTAGCTTGTTCCCTTAACTCATTTGGCTAAGCATCCATAAGGTAGTGACCATCCGAGTATTAGATTAATTGACTAACGCGCCAGCGACCTAGTGTGCGACTTGGTGACCATCCGTTATGCAAATAACGCGCCAGCGATCCAAGAAGTGCACTAGTGACCATCCGTTAGTTGAAGCATCGAAGACTCGCGCCAGCGATCTACTGAGATAGAGTTTATTTAGAAGTTAGATGCTAAACGTGGAGTAGTTGGTTCTCTTTAGAGCTCATCGAATGTACTTTTGGCTTTTTGCTCCCACAAAATTGTCTCACCCCATATCTGTAAAGAATAATTACAAATGTTATGTTTTGGCGAAACTTAGTTCTTTATCTTCTTAAGAGAATCCTTTTTATTAAAAATTGGGTACACATCAAGGTCGCGTAATAAATAAAGTTTAAGTTCTATGAGCTGCGATTCGAGATCGGGTCTTTGAACCTCTTTTCGGGAATGTGTGAGGTCTTGGTCTAAAACCCTTGGATCCTCATTTCAGGAATGTCTAGAGTGGAAATACCCCGTGAATGTTCCGTAATACATGTCATATAAAAAAATGGTGAATAAGTGATTAGTGCTCAGTTATTAGACAAGTTGATAGCGCGTGAGGTGCATGTGCATGGTCATAGACTAGACACATGAGGTGCATGTGTATTTCTCCACAACTAATGTCTATGAGTGTATGAATCCCAATTCCTTGATGTGGACCTCATTTTTAAAACAACGATTCTCGAGAAAAGATAGAAAACTACTTAGCGTCTCAACTTAGTATCTTTATCGGACTAAATCATATCAAAACGAGAAAATATGAAGAAATCATCTCTCACCAAAAATAAAATAAATAGAGGAAAATAGGAAAATGGGCGCAAGAGGTTATTTACACAAGTAACTTCCATGAGTAGTGTTGGCATCTAACTTGTAATTAAACTGTGATCTCGTTTTACGCTTAGCTTGGGAACTTGTGAAAAATCAGGGACGATGAATTCTATCCGTATGGACACTTTTCTATGAGTTGTGTTTCCTATTCTGTGACCCTAAACGTTATTGAAAAATGATGAAAGTCAACATCTCGTCACATACTAAGTAAAAAAGGTACATAAACAGCAGTGTAAAGTTAAAAGTTGAAAAACGGGGCGTTTTCTGGAATAAATGATTTTGTAATCTCTTTTGAACATCTTGCTACTTCTTCAACATTAGTAAAAAGAGTTATGAAATTATTTATCTCAAGATTGTGAATTGATCACATTGCGTGAGGACACGACAATACCTTAGTCTGGGGGATTTTGGTGTGTGCTTATTCACACACCTTTTTCTTTGCCAAATTAAGACCAAAACAGACACAAACTACCCATAAATGCCAAAGATATTGTGTTTTTGTGTTTGTGATCATGCAGGAATGGATATTTCAGAAATTGGCATACGTGTTTGGAAAACGAGCACGAGTTTGGAAAACGTGTCAAAAGCCAGAGCCGGGGAAGAAAAATACCATTTTTGAGCTCAGATTGTCAAAACACACCTTGGGGAATCACAAAATTCCAGAAATAGTTCTTGGAGCAAAAGTTTGCAGAATTGGCAGAAATGGTCCCTAAACTTTCAGAAATTGACAGAATCAGTCCCTAAGCATTTGTTTTGGAAGAAAATTCAACAAAGGTCCTTGGGAATTCAAAAGTTGTCACAATTAGTCCCTAGAATAAAAGTTTTATGAAATTACAAGTTTAGTCCCTCAAGTTTCAAGTTTGGCAGAAATGGTCCCTGGACATTCAAAAATGGGAAATTGCAAAAATGGTCCTTGGATAATGAAACTTGGCAAGATTTACCCTTGGAACAACTTTGGAAAAATACCAAATCCTACCCCTAAACTTTTAGGTTATTACAACTTTGGTCCTTGCACTTATTTCACTCTAAAACAAACGGACCCTTGTTATTACTAACCCAAAAACAAACACAAACCCACTAACATAACCAGCCCACCCTTTTTCCACTAAAACCCCTTGGCCCATTACCACTTCTGGCCCAACAACAGATAACCCAACCCCCGTTAATAAACCCCACGGTCAAGCGAGTCAAACACCCCCTCTTTTCCCCCTTCTTCCCCAATTGTAACCTACAACACCATCACATCCACCTCCCCCCACCACCCTTGTCACTTCCACCGCCCAACCCACTATCCACCTAACAAGACAACCACAATTAATGCCGCCACCCCCTCCCCCCTTGCACTATATCAGACCCAATTTCCAGTTTACTTTTTGGCGCCAAAAATGCTTCAAAGGCCAAGATTGAATTTAAGTGATCCAACGGCTCCAATTGGTGATGGGATTTGCTCAGAGACACCCAAGGAACCCTAATCATCACCTATAAAGGGAAGAAGAAAGCTTGAAGATAGTGTGTAGTTTTTATGTAAAATTTTAATGTCGAATCAGTCTAAATTTCAATTTCAGTTGTAATTTCTAGCTTAAAGGTATTGTACTAAGCATTTTCAGTGTAATTGAAACTCATTTTACCCTTTAATTGCAAATTCTCAGTACGAATTTAGTTTATGCAAATTTCCATTTGAAAATCTAAGTTTCATTTGTAGTTGATAATAAGTGTTACTCAGTGTTCATTTAAGCTCCTTTTAACTTACTTGTAAGCTTTCTTAAGTTCTTAAATCATTTAAACTTGTTTAACTCAGAAAAATCAAAAATACAAAAAAAAAAAAAATCAAAAAAAAAATCCACTAAAAAAAAGAAGAAGAAAGAAGACTGTAGATTGTTGGAGCATGGTAGATTCTGGATGGGCATGGTATTAGTGGCTTTGTGGAAAGCCTATAGGATTGGTTCTTTGGTCCTGGTTCTTGGTTTAAGCTTGGATTGCTCTTTGTAAGCTTACATCTCCAATTTTACTTATCACTGTTCCATTGCTTATTAACTGCTTATCTGTGTTTCTTTATTCTTATTAGGTATTCTTTAGTCAGTTTATTGCTTAAAATAAGTGCTAGTTCAATAAATCTCATTGTGCTCAAAAATATTGGTTTCACTGTCATTTTAGCATTCTATAAGATCTTAGGTATTAGTAGTTGTAGCCTGTGTTTCTGTGCTAATTTAAGCTTTTTAGATCACATTAAGTCATTAAAAAGCAGTTTCACAGTCCTAGGTGTCCATTTTCCTTTAAAACCTCAAAAACCTTTTCATCTCAGGTTGTTTGGATTTGCCTGCAACTCTGTGCTCAGGCCTGCTATTGTTGTTGTTTTTGGTTCACATAAGTGACTTTAGGTCATATTAACTCAGTTTGAGCATTAAAACCCAAGACCCTTTGTGAAAAAGTCTGTAGAATCATTGTAGCTCGAGGTTGTTTAGACCTCATATCATCTAGGAACACAATAACAATAACTATACATGCAGCGGAATTAAACAATCATCATATTTTATTGACAACAAGGTTTTTCAACATCATCTCTAATACTAACAAAGACAAACTATTGCATCCCCAATTTTACTTGATCAAGGTAGAACATGTTACACACCTTGTAACAGGGATCAAGGACTTGACCTTGAGGCTGAACTAACTAAACTAACCACTAACCCTAGGCGTTTTTCCCTACGCCTAGGGTACACACACACACCTTTTAGTCGACTACATCTTGTAGTTGTACACACTAAAACTAATGACCCATGTCCTCTTTATATACTAGAGGATTAGGGTATACAAGAAAGACAATTTTAATATAATTAGGAAACTAAATATTATGCATATCTTCTAAATATCTCCATCTTTTTGTAGTTTCCCATCTTGTCACTTTAAGCCCTTCATGTTTCATTCTTCTTGTTTTGTATCATCAAATCAATAAAACCCAACAATCTTCCCCTATTTGATGATGACAAAACAACCACGAATCTTGTACGAACTTCCCTAGACGAAGTAGAGAAATTGAGATAATTAAATCTCGCCATGAATGAAACAATCTTTGTCTTCCCCTTAATCCATGCCATACCACTCTAATCATCTAACTCTAACATCTCTTCCCTTTTTTGTTATCAACAAATAGGGAACATATGCAAATATGATCTTGACCACCACTAACCAATATCACACTTCTAATCAAAGCCTGCCAATGTTTCAAATTGCTCTCCATGAAGAACACCAAAATGCTTACTTAAAATGAATCCAAAACAGTGGAAAACTCCAACTAGCAGTAGTAATAATGATCAACAGTAGTAAAAATCAAACACTTCCCCTTGAGTGGTGCATGAACATCAAATGATTAAAACACATACTATGATACTTCCCCTGAAACCAATGTGTTAATCATCTTTAGTAACCATAAGAACTTGTCGAATAACTAACCAACAACAATAACAAACACCATGTTGTGCCATCCATGAATGAGCATCCTAATTCCGCATTAGGTTTGAAAGATGACAACAATAATATACGATATCACGCTGTAGTAATCAATGTAAAGCATTTCTTTGGTTAAGAAGTAGAAACGACTTTATCAAAACATACCCATCTTAGTGCCTCGTTACCATGCTTCAATCAAATACCTTTTTGTGTATGTGAACCAAATAATCCATGTGTGTGTAAAACCATCTCTCAATCCCAATCAAACTGCTCATAATAGCAGTACTTTGTAATAGCAGTACTTTGGAATAGAAGTACTTTGTAGCAGCAGTACTTTGGAGCAGTACCTTGAACATAACAGTACGTTACCTCTTCCAATTGCACAAATTGATACAGCAGCAGCTTCCAATCATCAACTAATATCCACTATCCCACTATCTTTGTCGTATATCATATATTTACTTGACCAATAAACTTGTGGATTTGACAAACACAATTAATCCATTCGAACCATTAATGAAGTACGAGGTCACCATTGTAAATAAATTAACATTGATGAATAACCAAATATAATAATCATAGCAGCTTCATAGATCTTTTTGACCCACAATCTCACTGACCCTCGTTAATCCATGATATAGAATATTGCAATCGGCCCATGTGATTTTCCAAAATCTTTAACGTGTAAGTCGACAAAAATAACTATGCAGACGACTAGACAGCCCCACATGTACCTTTGAGTACTTAATCGACAAACCAATTTATAACATAATATCCAAAATCTTCTCATAACTCACCAACCCATGTTGCCTTTATAAAACAATTAAACAAGTATGAGAATAAAATCCACTAATCATCATGAACAACACGCCACGTCTTCATACATAAATATATCGATTGACCCATAATCAATTTGTACGAGATTTCTGAGAATCAACCAATAAACACCATGAACTGACCCACTGATCATATAATACGAGAATAATTGTTCACTGTTAGGAGTTTTTTTTGTTCACCGTTAGGAGTTTTTTTTTTGTCTCAAATCTCATCATTTAGTTGCATAAGTGTATCTCATAGCTTAAATCAGTTTTATTTCAACTTATAACTTCATATTTAGTCAGTAGAATCAATCCAAAGTTCATTAAAGTCAACTTAGGTTGTGAATCAAAAGTCAAACTTTCATAGTTCATCAGGAAATCCATTTTTTCCAAGATTTTTCATGATTTTATTTTTCACAAGTAAGCCCTGAGCTTTTTGGAGATTAAAGTCTACCAGCTGAACTTGTGGAATCTAATTTTAGATTATTTTTAGGATTTTATTTAAGGGCTTATTCAAGCACTTATTTAGGCCTGCAGGGTGAGAACCTCCCCTGCACCAAGCTTTTAAGCCATTTTGATGAGCTTGCATAGCTTTCATTATTGAACCTTAGGTAAAGCTTTTTGTTAATTTGGGTAGCCCAGTATACCAGATACTTAGACATGTGTTTATATTTCCATTGTGTGCTTATCTGAGAGCTTATTTTGCCCCTTAAGTTGCCCTCATCCACTCAGTACATTGAGTGGCTCAGTGTGACCACCCAACTTCATAAGCCCACCCCCAGCTTATTAGTGGACCTCACTGCTTTAGCCTTGGCTTATTTTAAAGCCCTCCTAGCCAGATTTTTGGATCAACCTCTATTTTGGACCCTTGATCACTTCTGTGGGCCCCACAAAAGCCTGCAATTGTCCCTATTTGGCCTGCATAGGATTTAGGATTTGGATTTTGCTTAATTGTGTCTAATAGCTTATTCAGTGTGCTTTTTCCTTCTCTCTGGCTTATTTTGTGTTCACATCACTTGTTTGTAGCTTAATATATCCTCTGTGTTCATCTGTGTAGCTTATTACTAGCTTGTTCTTAATCAAAATCCAATTTTAGCTTATATACACCACTGTTAAGATCATAAGAGTCCATACAGCTTATTTTTAAGTTCCATTAAGTTTGTTTTTACAAAAGTTCCTCAAATTCAGTAGGGTAACAGTTTTGTAAACGAAAAATCAAAAAAAAAATCATCAATATAATTTTAGTGATAGCTTCTATTTAAGAAGTTTTAGCTTTTTAGCTTATTTTTGTGCTTTTTCAATAAGCACTTAGGTGTTTTCATTTTTTTCCTTACTTTCTGCATCAGTATAGTATTTATATAAAAATTTTCATAATTATCTCTTTTTATTTAGTATTTATAATAATTAATATTAGTTTAATTAGTTTTAATTAAAAAATCAAAAATAAAATCCTTTACTGTTTATTTTTAATCACTAGCATCTTTTTATATTTTTTCTAGTTCTTATTAATTATAAAGTATTTTTAGAAAAAGTTTCATAATTATTACTGTTAATTTGCTATTTGTATTAATTAAATTAGTTTAATTAGCTTTTAATTAATAATAAGTAAATAATTTCTAAAATAGTTTATTTTTAATTTTTATAAACTTTTTATGATTTTTTAGGATTCCTGTGATGGTTAATTAGTTTTATAAAAATTTTCATAATAATCTAAGTCATTTTAGTATTTTAAGTAATTTAAATTAGCTGAAATAAGTAATTAAATAGTTTTTAATTAATAATTAATATTAAATAAAAAAAAACATTTTCTTTTTTGTAAAATTTTCTTTTAATATTAAGTTTGTAAAAAAGTCATTTTCACCCCCTCTAGTTTATTTCTGCTTCATTTCCATTTTTCTCAGTACGCGTTTACGTTTATTTTAATCTTAATTACGTTTTAGGTTTATCTGATTTCCAGTTATTGTTAATATTGCTTATCTGTCTTATTTCCATTTATATCTGCTTAGTGTAATCAATCCCAACCATTATCTGGTTACTTTCCCAATCACTGAATCCCTCAAACGTTTTCCAAAATACAATTTCAATCTCGTCGGGACATAACGACCCATGAATACACTGTGCTTACACCAGATCATAAATTGATCTCTCCTCTCCCTCAGGTTTGACCGGTTGACCACACTTGGTTAATTTGGACTGACTGTTTAGGAGGAGTCAATGACACCTGCTCTACAAAGGCAGTTTGAAGAATACTTCCCCATGGACATGATAAACAAGCTTCGAAAACTGTATGAGAAACCAGCAAATGTAGAACTTTACGATTTGATAGAATCTTTACATGGTTGTAAGCAGGCTGATGGTGAACCTGTGAGTGCTCATGTATTGAAAATGAAAAGTTACATGGATCGATTACATGCACTCGGTAAACCATATGACAATGATATGAATGTTAATCTAATCAATGGATCCCTTAACAAGGATTTTAGTGGTTTTGTTAGGCATTTCAATATGCATTGCGTGGGGAAGACAGTGAGTGAATTGCACGCACTGCTCATTGATTATGAGAAAGGTTTACCACCAAAGGCTACTACACCCCAGGTACTTGTTATTCAAGGGGGTAGAATTAACAAGCCAAATGCGAACAAGAAGAAGGGTAAGGTAAGGGAAATGCTGATAAGGGTAAACAGATTATAGCTTATCAACCTCCTCCTCAACCTAAGAAAAACCCTCCTCCTGTCAAGAAGGATAATCCGAAGAAGGATCAAGGGTTTCACTACTGGAATGTAGTGGGTCACTAGAAGAGGAACTGCCCTCTTTATCTCGATGAATTACGAGCAAATAGGATCAAGAAGACTGGGCACGTGGGCGCCAGCACTTCAGGTAACTTATTTGTTATTGAATTATTTACTTTATCTCATAAAACAAATTCTTGGGTATATGATACTGGATGTAGTATTAACATTTGTAATACACTACAGGGATTTAAATTAGTTTTACCTTCTGGTTTAGTACTGATTTTAAACAATTGTCATTATACACCTACTATTGTTAGAGGTGTTGTTTCCTTTTCATGTTTGTTGGATCTTGGTTTTACTCATACTATTAATGGCAATAAAATTTCTGTTTCTTTAAATGGTGTATTTTATTTTAATGTTGTTGCTGTGAATGGTGTGTTTGAAATTGATATGAATGATAATGTTTCCAACAATAATAATTCAATGTATAGCATAAGTAAGAGAATGAAGTATGACTTGAATTCATCTTACCTTTGGCACTGTAGACTTGCTCATATAGGCAAGACTCGCATGCAAAAGCTGCAACATGATGGGCTTTTGAAAAATATCAATGATGAAACATATGATAAGTGTGAGTCTTGTATATCTGGGAAGATGACGAAGAAACCTTTTCATAGTAATATGGAAAGGGCTTCCGATCTACTTGGTTTAATACATACTGATCTGTGTGGACCACTTAGACATGTGTCAAAGAGAGGTGTTGTCTACTTCTTAACTTTTACAGATGATTTCAGTCGTTATGGTTATGTTTATTTACTTAAACATAAACATAAGGTGTTTGAAACATTTAAAGTTTTCAAAGCAGAAGTAGAATTGCAATTAGGAAAGAAGATTAAAGCTCTTCATTCCGATCGAGGCGGTGAATACCTAAGTCAAGAGTTTAAAGAGTTCTTAGTTGAGAATGGAATTGTCCAGAATCTCACATCTCCATGTACTCCACAACAAAATGGTGTATGTGAGAGAAGGAATCGTACATTATTAGATATGGTGCGATCAATGTTTAATGTTACTACTCTTACCTTGTCCTTTTGGGATTATGCTTTAGAATCTGTGGTTCGCATTCTAAATACGGTTCCCACAAAGAAGGTTGATAAGACACCTTATGAAATATGGAATGGAAAAGCTCCGAACTTGTCTTATTTAAAGATCTGGGGATGCGAGGCGTATGTTAAACGTGACTCAGTGGATAAACTCCAACAAAGATCTGTAAAGTGCATTTTTGTAGGATACCCAAAGGAAACGATGGGTTACTACTTTTAGTACCCACCTGAAAACAAAGTATTTGTTGCAAGGTATGGAGACTTTCTTGAAAAGGATCTCATATCTCAAGAATTCAGTGGGAGAATCTATGATCTGGAAGATGGTCTAGATAATGCATTACCTTCAGAAAACACTAGCATACTTCCTGTGGAACCTGATAGTCTGGGTCCTCCACCTGAAGTTGAAGCAGTTCCCATTCGCAGGTCTTCTAGAACTGTGAAAGCTCCTGAACATCTATGTCTTAACTTAGAGTATGAGGAAACTATACTAGGGGATCTTAGTGAACCTACTAGTTATAGAGCAGCCATTAATAGTCCTGAAAAGGAAAAATGGAAGGTTGCTATGAATGGGGAAATGCAATCCATGAAAGATAATGAAGTCTGGGTAGAAGTGGATCTTCCTCCCAATGCCAAGGTAGTTGGGAGTAACTGGCTTTACAAGAAGAAAACTGACATGGATGGTAATGTACACACCTATAAGGCTCGCCTTGTGGCTAAAGGTTATACTCAAACTTTTGGCATTGACTACGAGGAGACTTTCTCTCCTGTAGCAGACATAAGAGCTATTAGGATTCTTATAGCCATAGCAGCGTACTATGACTATGAGATTTGGCAAATGGATGTAAAAACCGCTTTCTTAAATGGTCATTTAGATAAAGACATCTATATGACCCAACCAGAAGGGTTTGGGAATCCAGATTTCCCAAATCGTGTATGCAAACTTCAAAGATCCATTTATGGACTGAAGCAAGCATCACGACAATGGAACAAGAGATTTGATGCTGAGATAAAAAGTTTGGATTTACTCAAAATCTCGATGAGCCATGTTTATATCACGAAGCTAGTGGGAGTGATAATGTAATTTTCCGAATTTTATATGTTGATGACATATTGATCATGGGAAAAGACATTCCAAGTTTGCAAAAGGTTAAGGCATATCTTGGAAAGTGTTTTTCTATGAAAGATTTAGGAGAAGCTGCATATATTCTGGGAATCAAGATCTACAGAGATAGATCTAGGTGGTTAAGTGGATTAAGTTAAAGTGCTTACATTGACAAAGTATTGAAGAGATTCAATATGCAAAATTCCAAGAAAGGATATTTGCCAATTGAAGTGGAACATGGCTTATGCAGTGAGTTATGTGCTTCAACACCTACTGAGGTGGAACGCATGAGTAAAGTTCCTTATGCTTCGGCTGTAGGATCTATTATGTATGCGGCAAAAAGCTCAAGGCCAGATGTGGCGTATGCTCAAAATATTACAGTCAATTTCAACATAATCCAGGTGAAAAACATTGGATTGCTGTTAAACATATTCTTAAGTATTTATGAAGTACAAAAGATATGTTTTTGGTATATGGTGGAGTTCCAGATACAGAACTTGATGTTACAGGTTTTGTAGATGCGTCCTGGCAATGTGACAAAGATTATGCGAAGTCTCAGACGGGTTGTGTCTTTGTTATCAATGGAGGAGCAGTAGCCTGGAAGAGCAAGAAGCAGAGTACAATTGCGATGTCTGCGACAAAAGCTGAATACATTGCTTCTTTGGAAGCTGCTATGGAGGCTATTTAGATTAGGAAATTCATTTCAGGGCTTGGTGTTATGCCTTCAATTGAATTACATATTAATATGTATTGTGACAATTCTGCTGCAATCATATTTGCCAATGAACCTGGAGTCATGCGGGGCACCAGGCATTTTCTACGGAAGTATCACTATATTCGAGAACAAGTTCTTAATGGTGAAATAAGTCTGCTGAAAGTTCACATAGATGATAACTTAGCTGATCCATTCACTTAGGCTTTAGCTAAATAAAAGCTTAATGAATTATCCAATGGCATTGGGCTTAAATTAGCTAGTAGTTTCATGCATAACTGTGATTAGTATTTGGATAAAGGATATTGTAAACAATTATTGTTTTAATGAAATAAAGTATTTTGGTATGTTTATTGTCATTGTTAATTATTGTTTATCCTGTTTTTGCATGTATAATCCATGAATACATGTTATTCTAAATTTTCCGTTATCAGTTAATAATATGGGAATATTATTAAATTAAGACAAATCTGAATGTTGGTATAATATACTTTAAGTATATTGATGCGTAGTCATGCCAGTTCAGATGATATTCAATGATACCGAATATAGGACTTATCCCAACTATATGGTGTTACTTTATGGATCTTGTCATTAAGTAAATCCTAAGAAGTTGTCCTCAGACTTGAGATACAAGATAACTGTGATGAATGTAGTGCATTTTTGTGAAACAACTTAAAGCTATATGTAACTGGTAGTTATAAGGATTGCTTTCGGAAGTGTTACAAAGTTCGTGGGTTTTGTTTGTAGTCAATACAGAATTTGTTCCTTCAAATTAATTTTTGAAGTTTAATACTGCTGGGCCCCTCGTATGGTTGTCAATATGTCTACATGGCCACGCCCAAGATCTTCCCTGAATATGTTCAGACAATTTGGTAATTTTGTCAATCACATACAACGAGAAACAGAATTGTTAATTAAGGAATGACTTTGATCCGTATCCTTATTAACGTGGTATTGGAAACAAAAGGATGATAATAATGAGAAATCATTAAAAGGTTTTCCAGGAGCCTTACTCGAGTTGTACTAAGAGGCATTGGCGTGTTGCAAGACGCTAACTGAATGTGATCACTCTATTATGATATGTCTAAGTGGGAGCTGTTAGTTTTATAGATGATAAAATAATAGACGTGTGTTAGGGTCGAACTCGAGATCACGGAATTGCACACTTTACGTATGAAGAGTAAATGAATAATTATTTATAAATGTTATCTATAATTATAATAAACACAATATGAGTAACGACCGTTAGTATTTAACGGAATTGACTAACGACCGTTAGACGAAAATAAGGAAAGTATATTGTGTGAATAATTGGAAGGACTAGAAGGTTCCTGATGCGTGGTTTTGTGACCTTACAACAGGTTTTACCTCTCAAGGGATCTCAAGACGCTTACAACCCCACCAGGCAGTGTACCTGACCGATGTAGTATAGGATAGTGGTAAGTACGGGGGATTGATCGTTCTCTCACAGGGAATAGTGTTCGTTAGGACAGAAAAACTACTCTAATAGGTCTAAGTGAAGGAAGATTCTTTTTGTATTTTTATATTTTACGGAAAGCAAGTAAAATCTCGTTTTTGAAGCGACAGTGCAGCGGAATTAGAGTTGCTAGTCAACTACCAAAATCAACTACAATTGCAAATAAAATAAAAATATCTAAACTCAAAAATTTGGCTTGTTGAAAACTAAATATGGAGAAAAAGTTTGTGTTTACTTAGACTCTCATTACTCCTAAACTATCTTTTACCCGGTTAATTGATATGTTATCTTACACTTGTGTGGATGAAGGTGTATTCTAATAAACTCATGGAGTGGCCATACCATCATCTCTCCAATTTCTATGCAAGGCTCTTATCTCCTCCTATGCCCGCCATGCACGGCCACCATAGGGATGTAAACCAGTGGCTCCATGCATTACAATAACTACCTTAATAGCCTAGTATGCCTTGGCTACATGTTTTCCAAGACGTTCAAGCCAACGTTACCATAAAGGAGGTTGGCCAGTTTTCTTTGAGCTAACATTGATGGAACATCATCCAACAAACCACACAACCATCAATTAACCAATAACTTGATAGTTACGTTTCATTCCAGATCCTAAGCAACACACAC